>CAUYQV010169679.1:0-12882 GCA_963574575.1 Galagoides demidoff
ATTGCTGGGGCAATGTAATATTGGCCAAGAAGGAAAGAAACCAAAAGGAGTGGAAGGTGTACTCTGGATTTTTTAGTGTGCATATGAAATGCCTGATTGTAGTCAGGAATTCAATATATGGCCAGTTTAGAGTGACTACAAGAATCTAGGATATCAAAGGGTCAGATTTATGTAAAATCCAAAGCATTGACTAATACAGGATTTAGGAAAACAATTTCCCTATGAGAAAATAATTTCTCTAGTCGACATATCATCTAGGGGTAAAATTTCAACCACTAGATCGTGGTCAAAAGTACAAATGAGCAGTAAGTCCACTACCAGCGTGTTTTTCATTTATGTATTAAGTAGCAACTTGCTTTGTTGCCCTGGATAGAGTGTCCTGGTATCATAACTCACATCAATCTTCACGTATTGTCATTGGGTGAACCTATTGCCTCAGGTGGGAACCCAAGTGCTTGCATTAAATCTGGCCTTTTTTTATTCTTCAGAGATGGGTTCTCACCAGTGCTCAGACTGTTCTATAATTCAGAAGGTGAGACAGTCCAACTAACTGACCCTCCCAAATGCCAAGACAGCAGGCATGAAGCACCACTGCTGGCCACAAACCACAGTTTGAAAAATATCACAAATTTGAGCAGCACCTGTGGCTTAGTGGGTAAGGCACCAGCCCCTTATACTGAGGGTGGCACATTCAAACCCTGTTACAGACAAATTTCAACAAGAACAACAAAAGAAAAATAGCCCTGCTTTGTTGTGGGCAACTACAGTCCCAGCTAATAGTGAGGCTGAGGCAAGAGAATCGCCTAAGTCAAGGAGTTGGAGGTTGCTGTGCAAGGAGTTGGAGGTTGCTGTGAACTGTGATTCTATGGAACTCTACCAAGTGTGCGAAATTGACCAGCTGTCTCAAAGAAAGAAATACAGAACAATAGCACCCTATTCAAGTGACTCCATGCATTTTTCTCCGCTGTGATGCAGCTATAGTCATACTTCTATACAAAAGCTCAACAGTTGTGTCAACCTAGATCCAGGAATGTCAAAATCATCCATAGAATCAATAAGGAACAAATAGGAGATATCTTCTATGTCTGTGGATGGAGGACTAAGAAGTATCCTGGTTCAAACTCTTGAGGGTCACCAGCTGAAGTGAGCAGAAAAACTCATTTAGTATCTTTGACTAGAAGCCTGGATCACAGGACAATACAGGATGAAGTCACAACATGGTCACTGCTGATAACATCACAATGGCTGTTGCCCTTGGTTATGCATTTTAAACTTAACCTTATTTGTGCTAAGCATGTGTAGTGGCTATCGGGTTTTGCCACTGGGTTCAAACTGTTACAAAAATGTGGGGTTCTCATCTCCACACTCAATTCCTTCTTTCAAATTTTGTTTGTATATTCAGCCAAGGGATTCAAAAACTCTTCCTTCCCATTTCATGTCATGGATTTGTAAGCAAGTTGAAGAGTATGGTTTACACCTAGTGCTGCCCTGGGTTGTTATAGACTAGGATCCTGTGCCCAAAAATCAGACAGTGATTTCGCAGACCTGACAGGTATGTCACACAATTCTCCTTTCTACTTTTCAGGATGTTTAACTTCTTTCTCTAGAATAGGCTGGTTTTGAATAGTATGTGTCCTACTGAAGGTCCTCTCCCAAAATCTGGTTTGGCAATGTGTCCAATAGTATACTCCATAGCTACAGTTATTTATGATGACCATGGGAAATATCACCCTACCTGGAAAGTTCCAACATTCCTGTCCTCTGGGTTAGTTGTGTCCAAAATTTTGGCTCCTTGACCACATAGGTAATAGAAGAATTATAGTGCTCTACATGTTCAATACACAATCACTAATGAAACCTAAAGAGCAGAAAAGAGATGGGTACACAATTCAGGTGATGTCTGCCACCATAGACATGCAAAACAGTTCTGACATAATCCCTATGTGTCACCAACGCCTGATGACTAAACAGTCCTCAAAGCCCCTGATAAGGTCATTTTTTAAGTAGATCTCAATGACTTTTGCCACGCATGACAACAATATTTGGTTGCTCTTGGTGACCAAGGTAAGCTGCTCCCCTGAGCTCAGGAGTTGGAGATAAGGCTGAGCAACAGCAAGATACACTCTTCCCAGATCACACGCCCAATTTGTACTAAAATAGAAAAGGTTGTCAAGATCTGTGGCTCTTGCCTGTAATTCCAGCTACTTCAGAGGCTGAGGCAGGAACATCCCTTCAACCCAAGAGTTGGATGTAGCTATGTGCTAGGCTGATAGTGCAACAATTTTGATGGGCAAGAGAGTGAGAGTTGGTCTCATGAAAAATAATACAAGAAAGAAAAAAAGACAACAAGAAAGAGAGGAGAGAGAGTAGGAAATAAAGAAAGAAGGGAGGAAGGAAAGAAAGAAGGAAAATTTGCTAGACACACTCTCCAAGAGCCGAAGTATGAGGAGAGGTTAGTAGGCAGATGGAGTATGGGAGTACATAAATTGGGAAATTTATTTTGGCCCCCCAAATGGTAAGAACAATGAGAAAGGACAAGTGGGTTTGGGATTGGTTCAGTAGGATATTGCCAGTTGATTGGATGGGTAGAAGTTTTCTAGAGATGTCTAGTTCCTGGTCTTGTGTTGGTAGTAGGTTCTGTAAGAACCACATTTCAATTGAATTTGCTTTTTTACCACATTTTTAGCACTTTTTAACCACATTTACCACATTTCAATTTAATTTTCTTTTCTAAACTTGCCAATTCATCACCAAGCATCACAACAGCTTGCTCTATGTCAGAAATTTCATTATAAAGTTCAATATCAATTTGTTTCTGTGCAGTCCATAATTGTTCCAAATTTTTATGCCAATCTACCACAAAATTCTGTGTCTTGCTTCCCTGCATGAGTGCCACACCTGTTGTGGCCACAGATGCAGAAACTGCGATCATTCCCAAGATGACAGCAATTATCAGTCCAAGAAAACGTTTTCTTCTCTTCGGAATTCTATCAGCTAGTAGTTGCAACACTGTTAGGGCTGGAGACTCTTGCCAAAGACAAGTGAGATTCACTGGAACCCAGACACCTGTCTGCGATCTCAGGAGATAAAACTATTCTTTTGCGGGATCAAAACTCACAGAATTATTCAGACAAGTAAATAGTTGACATTTAGGGCAAAACAATTCTCCTATATTTTTATTACAATTAACTTTTCCTTTCAGCCACACAAAAGGTAATTTTAAACAAGCTTGGATATATTTTACTTCTTGTAACTCAAATTTCATTTCATATGGTACAGAGGTATGGCTACTATTTTGAAACAGACCATCCGCCCAAGCTTTGTGTGGCTGTGGGGCTGCTGCAATTTTCCACAAATGATTCTGTTTAGGATAGCCAATTATTCCTGGTGCTGGAGATGAAAACCCTCTATTTACTCATTTGATAACTTTAGAAGATTGCATATTAATTTTACTTTAATTTGATGAATATAAAAATCACCCACAAGGAAAGAGCAATAGGAGCTACATAAGGCTGAACCTTAGCCTTTTGTCCATTCGGGCCTTGACACTCCAAGACATCTGTACTTTGTTCTACAACAGACATGGTTCCTAATCCTATAAAGGTTGCCTTAACTTTGGTTTTATTCCAATTTGTAGGCCACATATGAGTAGCTATTATGGACACATCAGCTCTGGTATCGACTAGCCCTTTAATTTAAATATTATCTTTAAAAGTAATTTCACATTGAGGGCGAGAGTCATTTAAAAATGTATGCCAATAAACTTGCTTTCCAGTACTACCAAAACCTCCTTTTCTGGTAATGGGAGCAGCTTTTCCTTTTTGATAAGGAAGAATTAAAATTTCAGCTACTCATTGTCCTGCTTTTAATTTTAATAACTTAGTAAAACAGGCTATTATGAGAATTTCACCATCATAATCTGAATCTATTATTTCTGGATGTACATCAGGGCCTTCCATTGTTAAACTGCTTCTTCCTAAAATTAATCCTACAGGTCCTGTTGTAATTGGACCATAGAATCCAGCAGGAAGTTTTTTGGAAGAAGTATATAGAGTAATTTCAGTATCCAATAATAAAGGAAGATCAAGAGCAGCACTTCCTTGAGTGGCATGAAATAAACCTTGGACAAATAACTGAGTTACAGGCTGAGAACTTAGTGTTTGAGAATTGAATTTATCAGCCAATGATTTTACTGAGCTTGCTCTTGATTCTTCTAAGCATGCTCGGGCCCACTGCAGTCTGGGTGGCTCATATTTGTATTCCCTGGGCCCCGAGCTTTCCTGCTGACCCGTTTCCCAAAAGTTGTTCAGTTATAAGAGGCAAAATATTTCCATCTTTGTTCCTAAGGGATTTACACTCATGGGTCCAATGTATGCCTTTTCCACAACGGTGGCAAATTTTGGAGGGTTGAGTGTTAATTTCCTCCTTGATGTTATTATTATTGCCATTGGTATTATTTTTATGACATTCTTTTCTTGTATGCCCAAATTTACCACAATTATAACACTTTGGTTTATCTTTAGCTACCAGTAAGGCTGACACAATTGCTTTAGCATTAGCAGTTGCTTGCAAATTAACGTGGAAGTTCCCAGAACTGACCTCCCTGCATGCCCGCAGGTATTGTTCTATGGTCATATTTTCCTGTGTTTTTACTCCTGCCAAGGCTTGTTTGCAATCTGCAATTCCTTTTTAAAAGCCCATTGCATGAGGAGCATATGTTGTGCCTCAGGGCCGGGAACAGATCTCTCAATTGCCATTTGTAATCTAGTAATGAACTCAGAAAGCGGCTCACTATTACTTTGCATTATCTTTGTGAAAAAATTGCTTAACACCATCTATTCCATCCAATTTCTGCCAGGAGCATAGACAAAAGTCTCTTCCTTGAATTAAAAAGTCCTGAGATAAAGCCAATTGAGCACGCACTGCTTCATGTTGTCCAGAACCTGTTAATTGATTAACTGAAGCTCCTGTTCTATGACCTTGAGCTTTGGCTTCCTCTGCCCACCATTATTTAATTGTAAAAATTGGCCAGGACTCAAAGTTGTTTCGGCTAGAGTTTCCTAATCAATATTTAAAAAATGGTGGTCTGCACAAAATGCAGATAAAATACCAAGTACATATGGAGAAGTAGGGTCATAGGTGTGAACAGCCTCCTTCATGTTTTTAAGAAACTTTAACCCAATTTGAATATGGGTTGCCTTTCCTTGGCTCCCATCAGGTCTAATGTTTTGCAAAACTGGAAAGGCAGCTTGAGCCTCAGCAGAATTAGCTGCCATATTAGGAAGTTCAGTAATAGTAATAGGTGACTCATTTAGAACTTCTAATTCTGAAATTTCTAAAGGAAAATGGTATTTGGCTAAGAATTTAGAATTTCCGGGTGTATTCGAAATTGGATAAATTCCTGGCAGGGCATTAGAATGCCACAGCTCTTCTCTCTACCGCCCATCAGGAAGAGGGGCTGTAGAAGATGAGAGCTTGTTTGGAGGAGCTGCAGCTTAAGCAGAACCTGCTCGAGAATTGACATGTGATGACAATATTTCTGCTCCTTTTTTCTCTATTTCAGTCATTCTTTGATTTATAGTTTGAAAATTTTTATTCACTGTCTTTAAACCTTCTTCTATCATCTTTCTAAGGGAATTTAATTTATCTTCAGTCTGATTGGCTACTTCTGAATGTGAATCTACACTTAGAGGATCAAAACTGCACAAATCTTCATTAGATAATTGTCTGGTGGGGTTAATTGGTGCCTCTTCTTTTTTAGAGGAAGAATGAACACTTTTATATACAGGTTCAGTTGATATTAGTGGCCCTTCTGCACCTTCTCCTCCCTCCATTTGGATTAATGGAGACAGTGGCGGAGAAAACACTTCCGCATCAGAAGCGGAGGTGTCAGAGATGGTGAAAATAGTTCCAAAACCACATAAATCACATGATAGGCAGGACAAACTTCCTTATTAATGAATTCCCCTTTCTGATGTGCACACTTAAGAGCTTTCCCAACATGTCTCCATACGGCAAGTGTTAATTCAACCTTCTTTTCTGGAGAGAACCATTGACAGAAATTAATGACCACTCTGAATAGTTCTCTCAAGGTGTGGTATGGAACAGTGACTTACATAGAAGTCAAAAGACATTTTAACAGAGCTACATACTGATCCTCTAATGTAGTTACTTGATGCAGACTGATATTATTCCCGACATTTCAAGCAAATGCCAGACGTCCCACGTACTTGCTGTGTGGCACCATACTGTCTGGTTTTAGGGTTCCAGTATGTTACCTTAAGAAGATCTGGCAAAGACATCCATGATTTCCTGGGTTGGAGCAGGTGTCCTCGACCCTGGAGTCGTAAGGTCCTTTTCTCCGTCCCCTCCTGCTCGCTGAGCCAATTATTGGTGGAAGGTTCTGTAAGAGAATGGAGGGTGCCTTGCCCCAGGGTAAGTCCACGCCTAAAATTGTATGAAAGCTTGAAATAGACTACTGCTCATGGGATGGCAAGTAGCAATCATCTTTATTTCCAAAAGCCTTTTATAATCAGTAAATCACGTACACCACATAAATTAATAATCTATATTTAACATTCTCTATTCTGATTCCAACCTTAAAAAGAAACACCAAATTTAAAAAACTAAAATAAATACTTAAAAACAACTACATTATATTTTAAGCTACCATGCATTCCAAACTTCATTTCTATAAAGTTAAAGTTGAATAGATGGAGCAATGGGGTGATTTATTCTTACAAGCACTTAATTTAGTTATAGGAATTAAGCTTATCAGTTCTGTTTTTCTCCTAGCTTGGAATCCACTGGCTGTGAGACATGGTGAGACATGGTTTATCACACATGTAACCTTTGGATTGTTCTCCTGCTCAGAAGGCTATTAACCCGACCTGCTAGGGTGAACAACAGTGCAATCAGAGTTCCATACAGAAGGTTTTTCCTGTTCTGCAGGTTCTGGTTTGCCTGCTTATCCAAGGCAGCTTAAGCGTCTCACAAGGCTTACAATACTTCACAAAACCACTTTTGCTTGAATTCCTAGTTTTTATTAAAAGAGTGCATGTAAGGTGGGAGATTAAAATTATCTCACAGTCTTGGACTGATTTGGTAAGTGATTATTGCCCAAGATTGAGGACACCCAACAGAAGAGGTGGAGAGTATACTATGGATTTGAGAGTGCATATGAAAAGCCTGAATTGAGTCAAGATTTCACTTCCTGGGCAGTTTCTAGTGAACATAAGAATCTAGGATATCACAGGGTCAGAGTTAGATAAAATCCAAAGGCTTAATTAATAGAGGTTGTAGGAAAACAATTTTTCTATGAGATAATAATTTCTCCACTTGACATTTAATATAGGGGGAAAATTACATCTCTAGATATGTGATCAAAAGTAAAAATGTGGGGGAAGTTCCCTACCAGTGGTGTTCTCTATTTATGTATTGAGAAAGAGTCTCATTTTGTTGCCCTCAGTAGTTACCTGGTATCATAACTCACAGCAATCTTGAAGTGTTATCATCAAGGAAACTTTTCTGTAAGCTGGGATTCCAGTTGCCTGCATAACATCTGATAGTTTTTTATTCTTCAGAGATCTCACTAGTGCTCAAGTTAGTCTCCAATTCAGAAAATCAGAAAATCCAACTGACTGGGCCTCCCTAAGTTCCAAGATGACAGCAATGAAGCACCACCTCCGGCAAAAACCATAGTTTGAAAAATATTTCAACATCAGGGTGTGGACTGGTGGTTCACACCTGTAATCCTAACATTCTGGGAGGCAAAAACATGTGGTCCAAAGTAACTGGGAACTGTGGGTGAGCACCTGGACTCCGAGATAATCAGGAGGCTAGGGAAATAGGATCTGTTGAGTCCAGAAGTTTTAGACTGTGGTTAGTTAGGATGACGTCAGGGCACTCTATCCAGGGGAAAAGAATCAGACTCTGTCTCAAAGAAAAAGAAAATGACAGCTTCAGTAGGAGAGAACAATGTACCTTCCATGTCAATTCATGGAAACCTGTGTGTGATCAGGGGATAGGGTTGACTGTCTCTGAAGTACTCTCACAACCTGTGTAATTCTTATGCTATGAGCATTTTGAGAACCACAAGTTTTGGAAAAAATCGTCAAGTAGCTTTATCGAAATAAGTAGTTCACCCTTTGAAAGTGTACAATTTGGTGTTTCTTAGTATATTTACAGAATTGTACAGCTATCATCACAATCTAATTATAGAACTTTGTCTCCTCCCCTTACACAAAGAACTTAAACACCTACTAGCAGTCATTTTCATCCTCACCACCACCCTCATCCACTTGCCCAATAGTCCTAGCAGACAATTGGCCTTGTCTTGATGGTTTTCTTTTGAGTTCAGTCATGGTCTTTGTGGGCTTTTATAAGTGGACTTGTTCCCTTATCATAACGATTTTAAGGTTTATTCCTATTGTAACATAAATGTGCACTTCATTACTTTTGGTTCTTGAAAAATATTTCATCTTTGGGCGGTGCCTGTGGCTCAGTGTTTAAGGTGCTAGCCCCATATACCAAGGGTGGTGGGTTCACACCTGGCCCCAGCCAAA
This sequence comes from Galagoides demidoff, assembly GCA_963574575.1. NCBI lineage: Eukaryota > Metazoa > Chordata > Mammalia > Primates > Galagidae > Galagoides > Galagoides demidoff. The sequence continues at coordinate 8,565 of CAUYQV010169679.1, forward strand.
CTGCAACAAAAAAATATCCAGGCATTTTGGTGAGTGCCTGTATTCCCAGATACTTGAGAGGCTGAGACAGGATTATTGCCTAAGCACAAATGTTGGAGGTTGCTGTGAGCTGTGTGACACCATGTACCTCTACAAAGGGTGACAAAGTGAGACTCTGTCTTTATGAAAAAAAGAAAACTATGCCATCGTGTGAATATTACATGTTATATTCACGTATCCAATCCACATATATATACTGCACGTATCCAGTTATCTGTAAATCCCATTAGAAGTCCTGAAGATGTTCCCTTCTCATCTAAGATTTTTATTGTTGTTGCTGCAGTTGGCCTGGGCCATGCTTGAATCAGCCATCCTCAGTATATGGGCCCAGTGCCATACTCACTGAGCCACAGGCTCTTCCCCTCATCTAAGATTTTAAAAAGATTTTGTCAACAAGATATTTTGCCTCTTTCAAATGCCTTTTCTGTATCTCTTTAAGTGACCATGTGATTTTTCTTATTGATTCTATTATTGTACTGTGTTCTGTTAGTTGTTTTTCCCATATTGAGCTAGACTGGCAATCCTGGTAATAAATCCCATTTGGGATGCATATAAAATATTTTGCATGCTAATGGACTTTTCCTGCACCTACACAGTGTATCTTTTGTAGATTGGATACTGTGTTTCCCCATTTACCCCAGAAAAATACATTGGTACCATCATAGCTCAAAGATATGCAAGCTACTATCCTCAAGTGATCCTCCTGAGTTTATGGTTCTCAGCAGCTGAGAGTACAGGCACATTCCAACACTGCTGGGTAAGTTTTGCACTTATGTCTTAAAGAAGGGTGGTCTTACTATGTTGCTCAGTCTGGTCTGAATCTCCTTATCTTCCAATGATCTTTCTGCCTTGGCCTCTGAAATTGATGGGACTCTAAGTATGAGACATGGTGCTCATCCAGGCTTATATTTTAGTGAAGATTTTTCTCTAATGTCCTCATAAATACCAACTCGTGGATTAAAAAATAACAACTCTATGCAGGTATAATTAACACACTCCAAAATTCACCTATTTCAATTGTAGGGTTCAAGACTACACATTCAAGGATCACTTCTATAGTTTGCTTGTTCATTACTGGAGAAGTTTCCCTTAAGGTGTAGAGGAGAGTGATGGAATAAATAAAGAAATGAAGAAAAGAAGTTAATGGAGAGAGCAAGTGAATGAGAGAGAGAGAATTAGAGGAAGGAAGGATAAAGTGAGGGAGGGGTGAAGGGAGGGAAGATGTGAGGGAAACAAAGGAGAAAATGACCAAACTTTTTAGCTCACATCTATAATCCCAGCCCTCTGGCAGGCTGAGGTGATGGAGATCTTGAACAAGTGGGTGCTGAGAAGGGAATGAGCAAGGGTCAGACAATGATTGTTGCCCTAGCTTACCCATTTTGAAACATAACCTTATTCCTGCTAAGTATGTGTAGTGGCTGTCCAGGTTTGATGTTGGGTTCAAACTGTTACAAAATAGTGGGGTTCTTTCTCCACACTCAATTCCTGCTTCCCAAAGTCACTTTGATCTGTTACCTAGGGATCCAACAACCCTTCCTATCCTTTTCATTTCATGGGTTTTAAGCAAATGGAAGAGTGTGGTTAATACCTCGAGCTGTCCTGGGATGTAGTAGACCAAGAACCCAAGCCCAAGGATCAGATAGAGTGTGGTTAACACCTAGTTCTGTCCTGGGATGTTGCATAGATGCAGTTATTTATAATGATCATGATAAATATTGGGTTATCTCCAAAATTCTGGATCCACATACCAGTGGTGTCCAAACTTTTGGCTTCTTGCCCACATGGAAAGTAGAAGAGTTATGTCAGGCTACATGTTCAATACACAATCAGTAATGAAACCTGATAAGCAAAAAAGGGATCAGTGCATAATTGTTGTGATATCTCTCACCAGGGATATGCAAAGCTGTCCTGACATAATCCCTATGTGTCACTGGGGCTTGAATATTGGACACTCCTCAAAGCCCCTGATAAGGTCATTTCTTAAGTAGAGCTCTACAGAATTGTCCATGCCTGACCACGATATTTGGATGCTCTGGGAGGTCATATGGGCTGATCCAATGAGCTCAGGTGTTAGAGACAAGGTTGAGAAACGGAAGACACCCACAGCCCCAATCTCCCATGCAGTTTCTACTAAAATTAAGAAGGTAGCCACTAGTTCCACCTCATCCATAGACTGAGGTGGGAGCATCCCTTCAACGCACAAGTTGGATGTCACTGTGTTGTAGGCTGAGGAAATGACACTGTAGCCAGGGCAATATAGTGAGATTCTTTCTCATGAAAAATCAGAAAGGACGGAAGGAAGGAAGACAGGAAGAAGGAAGGAGGGAGGAAGAGTTGGGAGGGAGGAAGGAAGGAAAGAAAGGAAGAAAGATAGGAAGGAAGGAAGGAAGGAAGGAAGGAAGGAAGGAAGGAAGGAAGGAAGGAAGGAAAGAAAGAAAGAAAGAAAGAAAGAAAGAAAGAAAGAAAGAAAGAAAGAAAGAAAGAAAGAAAGAACAGACAGTCCAGTAAGCAAACGGAATAGGGGACTACATAAAGGAACGTGTTTGGGATTGGTTAGTCAGAATATTGTCAGTTGATCTGAGGGGAGGGTGTCTTCCCGGGAGGTCTGGTCCCTTGCCTCAGAGTGATTGGGGCGAGTATATATGGCCCAGATTGAAACAGATCAACAGAGGAGCTGGAGCGTGTGCTCTGGTATTTTTAGTGTGCATATGAAAAACCTGATTTAAGAATTCATTGTGGGCTCAGTTTCCAGGGGACTACAAGTATGTAGGATAGCAAAGGTTTAGAGTCATGTAAAATCCAAAGGCCTGACTAATAAATGTTTTAAGAAAACAATTATCCTATGAGAGAATACTGTCTCTAGCTGACATGTAATGTAGGGGTAACATTTCCCAACTACAACTGTGGTAAAAAGTAAAAATGAGGGATAAGTACACTAACAATGGTTTTCTATATTTATCTATTGAAATATTGTCTCCTATTACTGCCCATGGTAGAGTGCCCTCATATCAGGTCTCACAGCAAACTTTTTTTTTTTTTTGTAGAGAAAGAATCCCACTTTATAACCCTTGGTAGAGTGCCATAGCATCACACAGCTCAGGGCAACCTCCAACTCCTGTTCCCAGGTGATTCTTTTGCCTCAGCCTTCAGTAGCTCAGACCCCAGGCACCCGCCTCAAGGCCAGGCCATTTATTGGTTACAGTTTGACTTGGGAAGCAATCAAACCTGCCACCTTTGGTATATGGTTCACACATCCTACATACTGAGTCACAGACACTGCCCTTATAGCAATCTCCAGGTGTTGTAATCAAGCAAACCTATTCCCTTAGCTGGGACTCCATGTGCTTGTATCACATCCGGCCATTATTTCTTCTTCACAAGTGGGGATCTCACCAGTGTTCACACTGGTCTCTAATTCTGAAGCTCACACAAACCAACTGACTGGGTCTCCCAAACTGTCAAAATGACAGACGAAAAGCAACTCCACTTACCACAAACAATAGTTTGAATAATATCCCAACTTCAAAAACTAGAGTGGTGGCTCATCGTGTAATCCTAACACTTTGGGAGGCAGAAGCATGTGTTCAAAGGTAACTGGGCACTGTTCTGTGGTACCTAAGCTCCCTGATGCTCAGGAGGCTGAGGCAATAGGATAGGTTGAGGCCAGGTGTTTGATATTGCTGTTAGATATGATGTCAGAACACTGTACCCAAGGGGAAGGAGTCAGATTCTGTCTCAAAGAAAAAGAAAATGAAAACTTCAGTATAATAGAACAAAGTGTCTTCTAGGTCAATTCATGGTAGCCTGTGTGTGAGTAGGAAGCTAGGCTTAACTGTCTCTCAGGCACTCTCATGACCTGGGTACTTCTTATTCTTTTTTTTTTTTTATTAATTGATATCTGTATACATTAATGCAAACATGGGGTACATTGTGCTGTTTTAATATACAATTTGAAACACTTTCATCAAGCTGGTCAACATAAATTTCATGTCATTTTCTTAATCATTGTATCAAAACATCTATATTCTAGTTCTAGAAAAGTTCACTTGTATCCTTGTTAGACAGATATATAGGTGATCTTTCCGGTCACCCTCCCACCACCCAGCCGCCCTTCTCCCCTCCCCTTCCCACCCCCTCCCCATATTTTTGGGCTAGAATTAAGTTGTATCTTTTGTTTGAGAGCTATAGATTAGTTTCATAAAAGGGCTGTGTACATTGGATACTTTTTCTTCCATTCCTGAGATACTTTGCTAAGAAGCACATTTTCCAATTCCATCCA
>CAUYQV010169682.1:0-18813 GCA_963574575.1 Galagoides demidoff
GACGGAGCCTCAAGCTATCCCCCTGGGTAGAGTGCCATGGCATCACAGCTCATAGCAACCTCCAACTCCTGGGCTCAAGCGAGTCTCCTGTCTCAGCCTCCCAAGTAGCTGGGACCACAGGCGCCTGCCACAACGCCCGGCTATTTTTTGGTTGCAGCCATCGTTGTTGTTTGGTGGCCCGGGCTGGGGATTCGAACCCGCCACCTTAGGTGTACGTGGCTGGCGCCTTAGCAGATTGAGCCACAGGCGCCGAGCCAAGTCCTTTGTTTCTTTATTGAACATCTGTTTGCATTTTTTATCCATTATACGTTTTTAATGAATTGAAAGGTTTTTTTTTTTATAATAGCTTCTGACTTAAAGTATATTTTGTCTGATATAATTGCAGCTTTCTTTTTTGGTTTCTATTAGTATGGAATATCTTTTTCCATTTTTAACAATTAGAATCTATTTATGTTTTTCAAACTAAAGAACTCTCTTGAAGTTTTCTTATTTTACAGTTTTCTCCATTTTTGGTCCTTTAATTAGAAAGTTTGGACTTTTATAATCTAGGTTATTCCTGGTAGGAATGATTTCCTCCTGCCATTTTACCATTTATTTTTTGTGTATTACTATATGTTTTCTCCCATTCCCTAGGTTAATGTCTCCTTTTGTTTTTAGCTGATTTTATTTTTGTCGTGAATCATTTTGCTATCCCTTCACATGTATTTTGTAGATATTTGTTCTGCAGCTTTCTCTGCAGTTACCACAGCTACTCATTAATATCCCAATTTTATCACAATCTAGAACGTAGTAATACTCTGCGTCTATATAACTACACAACTCCACTTCCCTGTACACCTTCACTTCCCTTATGTTGTTTGTCTTATATATTATGTCTTTACATACTGTGCGCTCAATAACATTAACTATAATTATCTGTAGTCATTTCTTTTTGAAATCATTTAGGAAATTAAAAAACGGGGTCACAAATCAAAACGGGGTCACAAATCAAAAATAAAATAATGCTTGTTTTTATGTTGTCTCAGACATTTTGATAATTTCAAGTGTTCTATATATAATTTTTCTACTTGTATCTTCTGCTTTTTCAAACTGGCTGTTGATGTGATTTTTTATTTTTATTATTAAATTTTAATTCTAAAACTAATGTTTAGTTCTTTTTTTCTATTTATTCTTGGTCATTTTTATTTATTTTTGACATTCTAATACCGTCTATTTGGAGTATTTATGACTTATTCTTGTTCTTTGTTATGTTTTTCTTTAGCTCTCTGAGTACAGCCCTGTACCACATAATGACATTGGACTAATAACGGGCCATATAGTGTGACAGTGGTCCTGCATAAGGACGATGCCATATTTTTTCTACCTTTTCTATGGGTAGCTTTGCTTAGATACATACTTATCACTGTGTAGGACTGTTTACGGGATTTATTATGGTAACATCTATATAGGCTGATAGCCTAATAATAAATTGAACAGCTGGAAATCCTCAGGGCCAGTGTCTGTCAACTTAATGGGTTTTGTGGAATGGGCCATTTAAAAAAATATTTTTGCTGGTTTTATGATTTCTATGGGAACATGCATAGTACTCTTCAGTAATGCTGGAAATTCTTTGTCTTCCTTAAAGTTTGCTGTTTTATGATTGTTGAAGAAGGCAGTAATCTATTTAGTTATTTTAAACCTATTTTTGCAAAGACTGTTCCTTCTCATGTGTGTCTGTACTTAGCTGGTGTTCACCTATTGTACAGACAGAAATTTTCTTTGGGAACAGGGGCTAAAACAAATCAGCAAACACACAAAAAGTGCCTCTTATCTTTCTGATGTTAGGTCTGTGCCTTGGTGCACTCTGGATATTTCCCAAGGCTTGAATAAGACTTTGAATCACCTTGCGGGGAAAGGGTGGGGTCTTCTCAGATGTTTGCTATTTATGAGTCTTGCCTCAGCATGTGTATGGCTTTTTTAATTTCTCCTGTATACTTGGGTGCTTATCAATGTCCTGATTTTCCAAAGAAACTCTTCCTTTGCTGTTTCCCCTCAGCCTTACGGGATTTACTATGTGTCTAGGACTTAACGCACTATTTTGTTCCAGAAACTTTTGGTTTGTTAGATTATCTCACAGTGTTTTCCAACAATGCTTGCTCTTTTTTAGCCTGAATTATTGATCAATTGATAGATTGCTGTGTACCTTGTCTGAGTCCCCCAGGTTATCTTCACACAGGGGGAAGAGACGTACATGATTAATTTGCAAACATGTCTCTGCTACTCCTCCCAGAACCAGGAACCACAGTGTAACCCTGGGAACGCAGGCTGTCTTAAAGAATGTAACCATGCCATATGGGAGGCAGAGCAAGACAGGGAAAAATACCAGATCTTTCCCCATCATGTATGAATTGCTTTTTCCTTGACTCAACATTGGCTTCTGAACCTGTGTTCCAGAATTCTAATAAGGGCTTTTTATTGGTCTTGCTTATTTTTCAATGTTTCTGTGGAGGAATGATGGTTGGATCTGGCTCTTCCCTTTTGCTGAGGTCATCCTATCTCTGATTCTGTCTCTCTTTTCCCAACACTGGACATCCCAACCAGAGGACAAACTGGCTCCAGAGTTGATGTACTGACAAGTCAGTGGAAGCTGCCTGACCAGCAGATGCCGGTCCCAGGCAGGACGGCCTCCTCCTTAAAGCCCTGGGAGCACCCACAGCTCTGTGATTTCTTTTTGACTCATTGGATATTTAGGATTATGTTGATTATTTTTTTTTTTTCCTTGAGGCAGAGCCTCTCTTTGTACCCTGGGTTGAGAGCCATGGTGTCATCATGCCTCAAAGCAAGCTCCAATTCCTGGGTTCAAGCAATCCTCCTGCCTTAGACTCTCAAGTAACTGGGACCACCGGCACCACCACTATGCCTGGCTATTTTTAGAGACAGGTGTGGCTCTTTCTCAGGCTGGTCTTCAACTCTTAAATTCAAGCAATCCACTCAACTCAGCCTCCTAGAGCGCTAGGATTACAGGCATGAGTCATCATGTCCATCCTTGAAATGCATTCTTGATGTCATTTCTATTGCTTTACATTTGATTATGCTGGTTTTATGGCTTGTTGTTTGTTCTACCCTAGGAAATATTCCATAAGCATTTGGCAAGAATATGTATTCTGCTACTATTTGGTCAAGCACCCAATGAATCTCTGTTCAGTCTTGCTGATATACATATTATGTAATTTTAGTATTGCCCTATGAATGTTCTACTTGGTTACTCTATTATTGAAAGATAGGAATTGAATTCTCTAACTACTATTGTGGAAGTGTCTTTTTCTACCTTCAGTTCTGTCAGTTTTTCCTAATGAAGTATTTATTGTCTCTTTTGGGGAGCAAGTATATTCATAGTTATAACACATTCCTAATGAATTGATGCTTTATAGGTATTAACTATTCCTTTTTATTTTTGTTAGCTTTTTTGTGTTAAGTATTTCATCTGACATTAGTATAGTCCCTCCACCTATCTTGTGATGGCTGCTTGCTTGAAATATCACTTTTCATTATTTTGCTCTTAACCTTGTTGTATTTTCAAATCTAACATTTATTTCCTTGATATGCTGTATAGCTGGATTTTTAAAATTTAACTTGATAATCTCTGCTTTTGGACTGAATTGTTTTATCAGTTACATTAGTGTTATATAGTTTTTTTTTTGTATGCCATTTTCTATTTTTTAATATATTTTTCATTTCCTCTTTATTCTCTCTTTTTTTACTGCTTTATTTTGCATAAAGTGCATATTTTCTATTAGAATGTTTTAATTTGTTTCATATATTTAGTCTATTAAAATGATTTCTCAATAGTTGCCTTAGGGTTTAACATATACATCATAAATTATAATCTATATTAGATTAATATTTGCCCTTCTCCCTAGCAGACCAAAGTGATCTCTGAAAATGGTTCTCTATTGACATGACCTTGAAGACCCCATAAAATCATCGGAATCAAGAGGTTTAACTCTTCATGTTCACTTTAAGAACACCTGTGAAACTGCACAGACCATCAAGGGTATGAATACGTGAAAGCCACCCGTATCTGAAAGATGTTACTTTACAGAAACCATGCATACTTTTCCATTGTTACAATGGTAGATTTAGGAGGGTGTGCTCAGGCAAAACAGTGGGGCCGAAGATAGGATAAGTGGCTCAAAAAGAATGCTGAAATTTTGTTCCACATGCTTAAAAGTGCAAAGTTTAGATGTAGATCCAAGTGAACAAAGCACCCAAAAATGCACTGCTAAATTTATAGAGCTCATAGTCAGATCAAGGCATATACAAGCTCCCCTACCAAATTGAGATGATCTTTATCAAAAGGGAAAAATTCTTCCAGAACCAGAATAAAGGGAGGTTGAATAGAAGAAAAAGATATCCCAGAGAAAATGAAAAAAAAAAATTATGGCACAAGTCGATGTAGCATCAAATAATTGCAAATAACAGTAAAAAAAAAATGATTTACACTGACTTAATCCTAGTGAAATATAGAAAAGTTACATCACCATAGAACCATTTTCTTCACCTTTCTTGTAAAGTTATTCTTTTATATGTTCTTTTATATGTTAAGCACTCCAAAATACTTTTTTATAATTATTACCATGTATACTTTGATGTTTTTAAAAGAAACTGAACAAAAAAGGAGAGAAAGGATATGTTAATCGTTATATTTATCATGTCTGATTCAATTCATTCTTATATTTCCATGTTACAGTTTTGTAGCATTTTCTTTTATTCCCGTGTAAGTTTTCTGCTAACCACTTACTTTGTTCTGTAATCTGATATACCTCAGTTTTAAATGTTATGAATCCAGTGATACTATTTCACATCTATTATTTTATAAAATTGCTTTTTATAATAAATTAAAAAAGAAGTATGCATTATGCTGTATTTTATAATTTCCTAAAAACTTTTATGGGTTCTCTGTATTTTTTAGTTTGGATTTGAATTACCACTTATTTTCAGCCTGAAGAAATTTCTGTAATATTTTTTCGAAAGCAAGGTATTTTTATTGACTATTCTATGTCCCTACTTTATACCTTGTACTTTTCCTGATGAGCTGGTTTGTGAATGGCTGGTAGGATGCCCTCAAACGTAACAAGCCATTTTTCTCCCACAGCTTAAAAGATACACTCTGTTTTTTAATAAATTTTTATGGTGTGTCTGTCATCTCTTGGTGTTTATACTACTTGGAGTTTGTGGATGTTCCTATATGTGGAAGTTAAAGTTTTTCATCAAATTTGAAAGCTTCTGTCAAGTTTTTTGAATGATTTTCTCTTTATTTTGTCTCTCTTCACCCTCAGTTACTCTCATGAGTCTACTGGTGTGCCTAATATGGTCCTACCTTCTCTGAAGCTCTGTACATTTTTATTCACACATTTAATATTTCTGATTTTTCATATTTCATAATCTGTATATTTAAATTTTCTGGGTGGTGCCTGTGGCTCAAAGGAGTAGTGCACCAGCCCCATATACTGGAGGTGGAGGGTTCAAACCCAGCCCTGGCCAAAAACTGCAAAAAAAAAAAAAAAAAAATTGAAATAAAAAATAAAATAAAAATAAATTTTTTCATTCTTTCTATCAGCACTTTAGATCTACTCTTAAGATTCTCTAGTACATTTTTAACTGTAATTTGTGTTTTCTCTTTGCTGAATTTCAATTTTATTTTTTAAATTAATATTTATCTATTTCTTGAAAAAGGATGAATATTAGGGTGGCACCTGTGGCTCAAAGGAGTAAAGCACCAGCCCCATATGCCTGAAGTGGCAGGTTCAAAACCCAGCCCCAGCCCCAGCCAAAAACAGCAAACAACAACTAAAAGATGAATATCAATAATCCATAAAGAACTCAATCAAATCAGCAAGAAAAAAAAATCTCATGAAAAAGTGGGAAAAAGTGCATTTTTTTTTTTTTTTTTGCTCAAAAGAAGGTACATAAAGGGCTAGGAAATATATGAAGAAAATGCTCAACATCACTGAGAAATGCAAATTAAAAACACAGTGATATCCTACCTCCTTGCCCCTATGAGAATGGCAATTATAAAAAATTCAAAAAATAGTAGATATCGGGATGGATCTGGTGAATGAGGAAGGCCTTCACACTGTTGGTTGGAATGTAAATTATTGCCACCTCTGTGAAATTAGTATGGTGATTCCTCAAAGAAGGTAAAGTAGACCTACTATTCAATCCAGCAATTCCATTACTGAGTATCTACCCAAAGTAAAGGAAGTTATTATATGGAAAAGATACCTGCATCCAGCTGTTTATCACAGCACAATTTACAATTGCAAAGATATGAAATCAACCTAAGTACCCATTTTCTGAAGAGTAGATAAAGAAAATGTGGTATATATACTCCATGGAATACTACTCAGCCATAAGAACAAATGAATCATAATCTTTTCCCAGAACTTTAATCAAACCAAAGACCATTTTCTTAAATGAAATATCTCAGTAATGGAAAAGCAAATACTACATAGTCTCACTTATAAATGGTAGCTAAACTATGGGTATACATGGTCATATAAAAGAGTATAATGGACATTGAAAACTAGGAAGGTTGATGGTGTGTGGTGGGAGAGATATGAAAATTTGCCCATTGTGTACAATGTACACTATTTGGCTGACAGGTACACTAAAAGCTCTATACAATTCATCCAAGAAACATAAATTGTTTGTATCCTCAAAATTGATTAAAGTAAAAAAATCTATCTTGATATTCATATTCTCTAGTTCACTATATTGCTATCGTTCTTTCCTGTACTTTAGTAAACATTGATTCTTCTAGTAATTTGAACCTACTTATGGTAGGTCATTGGCCTCTTTGTCTATTAAATCTCACATGTTGGTATTATCATGAGAAATTTCTGAGTATATTTTATTTTTCTGTGTATAGGTCAAATACTGCTATTCATTTGCAAGGCTTATTATATTTGCTTAAAACACTACAATTTGGACTTTACCTTACAAATGCAAATAATGTAACCTAATTGTTTGTACCCTCATATTAATCTGAAATATAATCCCCCCAAATTTTCATTATAAATAATATATTCTAGCAAATGTGTGTATTAACCCTCATCCCTGTTCCAGAGTTTGTTTTTGTGGTGGTTTACTTATTCATTTCATTAGTTACAGAGATGGAGTATTTAAATGTCCATAAAGTCAATAGTTATGACATCTGTTTCATTTCTGACATTAGAAAGTTTTGCCTTATTTTTTACGTTCTTGATTAGCTTCATTACTAGTTGAATAATATTTTTGATGATTTCAAAATCCAGTTTTGTTTCTGTTGATTTTATTTTCCTCTATTCAATTTCATTTTTTGCTTTAATCCTTTTTTCAATTTCTATTTTGTTGAGTTTTACATTTTTCGTTGTTGCTGTTGTTGTTTTTGTTCTAATGATGTCCTAATTTGGATTAGGAAAGTTTATGTGTTTTTCCTTCTGTAACTTTCCAATTCATATTAGATATTGCCTTCTAAGCACTTATTTTGTTGCATTACATAGGCCCTAATATCTTATGTTTTAATTTCCATTTACTTCAAAATATTTTTAATTTATTTCTCAGTTCTTATTTCAGACCATGCGTTACTTACAATTGGATTGTTTAATCTCCAAAAATGTGGGTTTTCTATCTACATGTTTCTTAGTGATTTATAATTGAATATCATTGTGCTTTAACAATACTTAGTTTAATTTTTAAGATGTAATTTACGGCCTAGACTAGTCTGTTGTCTATTTTGATGGATGTTCCATGTGTATTTGACTAGAATGCATATTATTCTGTTTTTGGAAGGAGTGTCCTCCAAATATGGATAAAGTTGATTCATAATGTTGTTCAGGCCAACTACATTTTTATTAACAGGAATATGTGAAAGAAGTCATCTATAACAGTGGATTTGTTTATTTCTCCTTTAACATTCCTCAGTTTTTGTGTTATTCATTTCAACACAGTAGTTGGGTCTATACAAATTTAGGGGGGGCTATATATTCTTGGAGAATAGACTCTTTATCATTGTGTTCCCTTTCTGTTTATCACTAATAATTTTTTCTTGTTCTGAGGTTTGCTTTTTAAAATTAATATAGTTATGTTATCTTTCATTTGATTAGTAGTAGCATTATATAATTTTCTTCATTCCTCTATTTAACCTGTCTGAGTTGTCACACTGGAAGTTTTTTGGTTGTTGTAGTTGTTAGTAGGCAATATATAGTTGGGTATTTTTGATCCATTAAGATAACTCTATCTTTGAATTGATGCATTTAGACTGTTTAAATTTCAAATGATAATTTTTATAGTTGAGTTAATAATAGATATGTTTATAACCTTTCTTTTACTTTTAAAGAAAATGGCAGAATGTTATGGGTGTACTCTCATTTTGGTTACATATTTTTTTTTTGACATTTTTAGTGAATTTGTAAGTGTGCCCTCACCCAGAGTATGTGAATTGTACAAGTTAGGTGTTAATTAACCCAGACCTTCCTCTCCATGTACTTGATCCCCATTGAGTTTTACTTCAATATATGCACATAAGTGTGGATTGACTACTTCCAAGTTTATAGTTAGTACAGGTAGTGTTTGTTTTTCCATTATTGCTGTAGTTTATTTAGTAGAATGGCCTCCAGTTCCATATAGGTTATGATAAAAGATACTAGATTGCCATTTTTATGGCTGAATAGTACTCCAAGTTATATGTAAACCATATGTTGTTGATCTACTCATGTATCGATGGACACGTAGGTTGTTTCTGCATCCTTGAAATTGTGAATTGTGCTGCTATAAACATTTGGGTGTAAGTGCCTTTTTGATAAAACATCTTTTTTTCCCTTTGGATAAATACGTAGAAGTGGAATTGCTGGATCAAGTGCCAGGTCTACTTTTAGTTCTTTGAGAGATCGCCATACTACATTCCATAAAGATTACACTATTTTTCATCCCTACTACCAGCATATATGTATTCTTTTCTCTCCACTTCCACACTAGCATTTGCTGCTTTAGAACATTTTGATAAAAACCATTTTCACTGGAATTAGTTGATATCTCAATATGGCTTTGATTGGAATTTCTCTGATGATTAGAGAGGTTGAGAATTTTTTCATGTGTTTGTTGGCCATTAGATTACCTTCAATGAAAAGTTTCTGTTCATAGTGTTCAGCCTCTTTTTAACAGGGTTGTGTGATTTTTCTCCTGCTGATTTGCATGAGTTCTTTGTAGATTCATGTTATCAGTCCTTGATCAGATGGATAGCACGCAGATATTTTCTCCAGTTCTGTAAGTTGTCTATTTACTATACTGATTGCATCCTTGGCTGTGAAGAGACTTTGGACATAATCTAGTGACCATTTTAGATTAATTGCCAGAAACAATTCTCTGATATCAAGATGTAGTCTCTAATGAACCTAACTCTCAAATATTGAAATTCTTATTCTTGGTGAGAAACACTATGCAAGCGTATTTATGTAAGTTACAAGGAAGACACAGTGGGGTGTTCCTGTGGTATATATGTATTTGTATGTGCTTCACATACACGTATAGAATGGACCTTGAACAATATTGGGAGGGAGTTAGACATAACAAACCCCTATGCAGATGAAAATCTGTTACAACTTTAGACCCTCTGAGAATTTCACCAACAGCCCACTGTTGACCAGAAGCTTTAGCAGTAGTTAACAGTTGATTAACACATATTTTGCATGTTACCCGTATTATATATTGTATTCTTACAACGAAGTCATTAAGAGAAAAATAAATTATTAAAACAATCACAGAAAAGTTGGCTTGGCACCTGTGGCTCAGTGAGTAGGGTCCCAAGCACACATATCGAGGCTGGCAGGTTCAAGCCCAGCCTGGTCCTCTAAAACAACAATGACAACTGTAACCAAAAAATAGCCAGGTGTTGTGGTGGCTGCCTCTAGTCCCAGCTACTTGGGAGACTGAGGCAAGAGAGTTGCTTAAGCCCAAGAGTTGGAGGTTGCTGTGAGCTGTGATGTCAAAGCACTCTACCCAGGTTGACATAGTGAGACTCTCTTAAAAAAAAAATCACAGAAAAAAGAAACTATATTTATTACTTATTAAGTGGTACATCATCATAAAGTTCTTTACCTCATCTTCACACTGAGTGGGCTGAGGAGAAAGATGAAGAGGAGGGGTTAGTTTAGCCGTCCCAAAGGTGGCTGATGCGGAAGAAAATACTCATATAAGTGTACCCACATAGTTCAAACTCATGACATGTATGGGTCAACTATATACACCACAGGCTTATCAGGTTTTTTTCAGAGGAACAGAACTATAAACAAATTCATCCACATAAACATTCACATTTACAACATATAAAGAGATTTATTTTATGAGATCTATACTTATATAAGAAGATTTATTAGAAAGAATTGGCTAATGCAATTATGGAAATCAACAAGCCCTAAGGTGCGCACGCGAGTCAGCAAGCTGGAGTTCTAGGAGAACTCAAGGTATAGTTCTAGCATAAAGATCTAAGGACCAGGGTAGTTGACAGTATGGCTCTAGTTTTAAGGCTGGCAGGCTTGGGGCTCAGGAAGAGATAATCTTTCTGCAGTGCTTTCATACAGCTTCCTCCATTTCTAACTTGTTCTAAGAAATGAAAATATAATGTTGTGTTGCAACAGCTTATTTTCCTCATGATCCCTGACTGCCTGATAGCTGCTTATGCAAAAATATAAATTCCCAACCTTGCTATTCTTTGGTCAAGAAACTGGATATGTGTGTATAGGGAGCAACTTCAGAATCTTCCATTTTCTCCTTTCATTTCCCTAGGCTTGGGCAAAGTAATTAGAACAATGTTACTCTAAGGCTTTATCTTTGTATAAGACCTGAAGTTATTGGGAAAAGCACAGTGTTGTTTGGAGATGGGGAAAAACAAACTGAATCTAAAGTATGAATCGGTAGTAAGTACAGTCAAGTATGGGGAGAGAGAGAATGAACAGGAGTTGTGAGTTACTGAGAAGGAAGAGGGCACTGAAATGAAAGTCTGGAGCCCTAGGTGGCAGTTTTATGCAATGTGAAATTGTGTTGGCCCTTATTTCAGCTTCCATAGATAAATAACAAAACTTTCTACAACGTGCTTTAAGGTTCACATGTTTCAGGAAGAGCATGTAAACAGGCTACAAGATAAAACTTCATGACTCTGGTTTTACAGTACATGAGGGCAGCTACAGATTGTATGGCTTTGGAGTCTCTGTATTTATTTCAGTCTTCTTCCTTCTTCTGGTCTCTTCCCCCTTTATTTATTCTACTCTTTTCCCTCCTGTAATTAACATAATCTCACAAATAGGCATCTGGAAGAACCCTGTGCAAAACATATTGTACTTAAAGGACTTAGTGATTTTGTTTTTACACTTAAAGGGTCTAATCCAGTGTTGTTCAACTCTTTTTTATCTCACAGCACATTTGAACTTATAGCTAAACTTCCATGGTATACTCAAATTATGTTTTTCAAAGAAAAGAGTAAAAAAATATGCTTACTATGTTTTAAACTTCTTCTTTTTTTTTTTTTTTTTTTTTTTGAGAAAGAGGCTCAAGGTGTCTCCCTGGGTAGAGTGCCAGGGCATCCCAGCTCACAGCAACCTTCAACTCCTGGGCTCAAGCGAGTCTCCTGCCTCAGCCTCCCAGGTAGCTGGGACCACAGGCGCCCACCACAACGCCTGGCTATTTTTTGGTTGCAGCCATCATTGTTGTTTGGTGGGCCCAGGCTGGATTTGAACCCGCCACCTTAGGTGTATGTGGCTGGCACCTTAGCCACTTGAGCCACAGGTGCAGAGCCTAAACTTCTTTAAAAATAAATAAATCATGATCTTTAGAAATGTTCATGGTATGCCTAGCACACCATGGCACACTGGTTGAAAATCACTGAGCTGATTGAAAACTAGGGATTCCAAAGCAAAGAAAAATTAGATTAATCAACTTTCTCAGATCAGACAGAGAGAATCAAACTCTACACCTCATAGGCTCCTACTCGAGGGTTAATGCATAAAGAGGAGAATTTTAACTGGAATAATACCTTGAATATACTAAGCTATTTCAGGTAATTTATAAAATTTGAATGGAGATACTTCTAAGAAAAGTCAGTATAACTTTTTATCAAGGACTGATTTTTTAAAATTATTTAATAAGAAACAAAACTGAAAGCATAGTTTTATATTTCTCCTTCTAAAACTTGAGGCACTAACAGAATAAATTTTTTCCTTTATTTTAAATTAGACTCATTCATAAACAACTAGGAGTTCACTTTAGACTATAATAAGTTATTTAAAATTACATTTAGTTATCAAGTTGAGCACCTAGAATGTGACAGGAACTATTCTAGATCCTAGAATATCTGAGAGAATAACACCGCAGCCATTCTTTTGTTCGCTGTGGTTGTAATCCTATTGGAAAGACACCAGACTATAATCAAATAAACAAGTAAGTAAGATAATTTCAGATTAATATGTGTTATGAGGAAATTAAAATGAAATGAGATGAAGGAACTGAGGATGGATTTATGGCTTTGGTTGGGGAAAAGTTTGGGATTTTCTGCTTGGATCCTTTACTTATCTGAATAATGGCTGTTTATGTTTATGCAATTATCAACTAAGAGTAACTGGGAAGGTGAGATATGGGAGTTTAAAAGAAAGTAAAGCAATTAAGAAATATGGAGAATCCTCAAAGAACTCAAATTAGACCTTCCCTTTGATCCTGTAATCCCATTATTAGGCACATACCGAGAAGAAAAATATAATTTTATCATAAGGGCACTTGCACTAGACTATTTATCGCAGCTCAATTTACAATTGCCAAAATGTAAAAGTAACCTAAATGCTCCCTAATCCAGGAAGGGATTAACAAGCTGTGATATTTGTAGACCATGGAATACTATTTGGCCATTAAAAAAAGATGGAAACTGGGTGGTGCCTGTGACTCAGGGAGTAGGGCGCTGGCCCCATGTATCAGAGGTGGTGGGTTCAAACCTGGCCCCAGCCAAAAACTGCAAAAAAAAGATGGAGACTTTATGTCTGTTGTATTAACCTGGATGGAGGTGGAGATGTTCTTCTTAGTAAAGCGTCACAAGAAGTGAGAAGCAAGAATCCAATGTACTCAATTCTGATATAAAGGTGGTAGATGAGCTAACACAAGGTGGGGGGGTGCCAGGGGATAAGGGGTGGGGGAGAGAGGAGGAGGAAGGAGGACTGGGGGTCACAGTGTATGGCATATCTCTTGGGGGGGGACACAATTATAAGAGGGCATTATCTAACAAATATGCCAGTGTAAAGTAATTATTTGTAACCTCAATGATTCCCAAAAAATGAAA
Source organism: Galagoides demidoff (assembly GCA_963574575.1). Lineage (NCBI taxonomy): Eukaryota > Metazoa > Chordata > Mammalia > Primates > Galagidae > Galagoides > Galagoides demidoff. Next base: position 13,337 of record CAUYQV010169682.1, read on the forward strand.
AAAAAGAAAAGAAAGAAATGGCTTAGGAATTACTATAGCTTGGGAGGGAGTTGAGTGACTGTGGTTTCATTTCTTAGGATGAATTTAAAGGGAACTGGTATCTGTGGTTATTTCACCCGCTGAGGTGAGCTCAGAAAAAGCACAGTCAGGTTTTTATTTTGTTAATAAGAGAAAAAAATTACTTGTGTTTGAGATTTTTTCATTAAAATGGTGATTTTTTTCATTATAATGACTTGTTATAAACAGAAGGCATAGAAGAAAGATGGTGCCTGGTGATAGTAGAACAAAAGTGGCTGAACATAAGGTTTTAAGCCTTGGTGAATTCAAAAAAGTATTATATTGCTCATATACAATCTCATATCTGAAATCCCTGGGACCAGATATATTTTGTAATTCAGCACATTTTTGACTTGAATAAATTAACATGGTGTTTTCTTGTTTGTTTGTCTTTTTTGTTGTTGTTGTTTGTTTTTTTGGAGTTTTGGCCAGGGCTGGGTTTGAACCCATCACCTCCAGTATATGGGGCTGGTGCCCTACTCCTTTGAGCCACAGGTGCTGACCCAACATGGTCCTTTTTATATAACATCTCAAATAGGGACTAGAGAAGAACCCAATAATTAGAGATAATTCTTTCACTACTTCTTTTTTTGGGGAGGTTCACAATTCTTTTTATTATAGAAGATTATTACATAATCCTATTATAGCATAGGAAATAATTCTTTTTAAAATTAGTTATTAAATTAAACAAAACATAATATATGAGCACCATATAGTGACACTAGTACTTGTTAGGTTGTACTCTAAAAATTTCTAGCTCTTTGTTTAAACTCATTTTTTTTTTTTTTTTTATTGCTGGGGATTCATTGAGGGTACAAAGAACCAGTTTACATTGATTAAATTTGTTAGGTAAAGTTCCTCTTATAATTGTGTCTCACCTCCAAAAGATGTGTCACACATTGTAACCCTGCTCCCCCTCACTCCTTTCCTCTCTCTGCTCTTCCCTTCCTGCACCCCCCCTCATTCCCACTCTCTGCTCTCCCCTTTCCCCACCTCCCCACCTCCCTCTCTCCTTCCCTCTCTCTTCTCTGCCCTTTCCCCAACCCCTACCATGTACTAGGTCATCAACTGTCCTCATGAGAATTGAGTACATAGGATTCTTACCTCTCCATTCTCGTGATGCTTTACTAAGAATAATGTGTTCCACTTCCATCCAGGTTAATATAAAGAATGTAAAGTCTCCATATTTTTAATGGCTGAATAGTATTCCATGATATACATACACCACAGCTTGTTATTTCATTCCTGGGTTGGTGAGCATTTAGGCTGTTTCCACATTTTGGTGATTGTATATTGAGCTGTGATAAACTGTCCAGTGCAGGTGTCCTTATGGTAAAAGGATTTTTTTTCCTTCTGGGTAGATGTCCAGTACTAGGATCTACCAATAATGGGATTGCAGGATCAAATGGTAGGTCTAGCTTGAGTTCCTTGAGTAAGGGTTCTCCATACTCCTTCCAAAAAGGTTGAATTAGTTTGCAGTCTCACCAGCAGTGTAAAAGTGTTCCCTTCTCTGCACATCCACACCAGCATCTGCAGTTTATAGATTTTGTGATGTGGGCCATTTTTGCTGGGGTTAGATGATATCCCAGGGTGGTTTTCATTTGCAATTCTCTAATAATTAGGCATGATGAGCATTTTTTCATATGTTTGTTGGCCATTTGTCTGTCTTCTTTAGAGAAGTTCTGTTCATCTCTTTTGCATAGTGATGTAAGGGATTATTGGCTCTTTTTCTGTTGATTAATTTGAGTTCTCTATAGATTCTAGTTATCAAGCTTTTGTCTGATTCAAAATATGAAAATATCCTTTCCTAATGTGTAGGTTGTCTGCTTGCTTTGGTTGTTTCTCCTTACCTGTACAGAGCTTTTTATTTTAATTAAGTCCCATTTGTTTATTTTTGTTGTTGTTGTAATTACCACAGAAGTCTTCTTCAGGTCAATATCTTCAAGTGTTTTACCTATGCTTTCTTAGAGATTTTTTATAATTTCACGCCTTGAATTTAAGTATTTTATCCATCTTGAATCAATTTTTGTGAGTGGAGAAAGGTGCAGGTCCAGTTTCAGTGTCTTACATGTGGATATCCAGTTCTCCCAGCACCATGTATTGAATAGGGAGTCTTTCCCCTAAGGTATGTTCTTGTTTGGTTTATCAAAGTTTAGGTGTCTATAAGATGTTAGTTTCATTTCTCGGTTTTCTTTTTGATTCCAAATATCTATGTCTCTATATTTGTGCAATAAAATTCTTTTCAACATGTAAACAGATGCATAGTGACATCAAGTGGGAGAAATAATAACCATAACATGAAATATTTACAATCAGGTCAGTTTTTACCATAGTGAATTTTAGCTCCAAATTTGTGAAAACACTATTTGCTTTTAAAACTTTTAGTATTTTGGAATTTCAATTAAGAGATCTTGAAAGGTCACCAGCTGAGTAACCCTTTTCTTGTCAATGCACTTTCCAACTTCTATGTGCCCCTGACATACATGTCTCAGTCGCCGTTTTATTACATGTCTTAACTGTTTCTGCAAACTTTCATTCAGAAAAACACAACTCTTCATACTTTATTAACCACATGCTATAGGATTCCAGAATTATTGCTATAGTTAATATTCATAATAACTATATTCTTTTGAAGGCCTTTTATCTGTGTGTTTCTAGCTCAATTAATTTATTTTTGTTATATAATCATATGAATATTTATAAGATTGAAATAGAATTTGCCGTGTTTTTGTTTTTGTTTTTTTGAGACAGTCTCACTTTGTCACCCTCAGTAGAGTGCTATGGCATCCCAGCTCACAGCAACCTCAAACTCTTGGGCTGAAGTGATTCTCTTGCTTCAGCCTCCCAAGTAGCTGGGACTATAGGCGCCCACCACAACATCTGGGTATTTTTGTTGTTGTTGTCTTTGCTGTTTAGGAGGCCTAGGCTGGGTTTGAACCCACCACCTCTCATTCACGTGGCCAGTGTCCTAACCACGGAGCTACAGTCACCATACCAGTTTGCCATATTTTAAAAAACAAATTTATTTATTTTTCTGGCCAATAATTCTTCATGACTATTACATTAATTACAGAATTCAAATAAGATTCCAAAAATATTCTCTTCTCATATGGATCATTATCTACATAAGTCTGATTTTCATTTACTTCTGATAATAAACTTATGATCTCTTTTGTATATGACATAGAAACTAAAGTCATATTTTATATTCTAGATATCAGTAATAATGAAAGAATGTATTTTTTATTTCTTTTTAACATAAATGGACTTTGGCCATGGCCCACGTATTCTAGTGAGCAATAGGAGTGGAGACATTGTGAAGTAATTCTAAATTGCCCTGGTTTGTTAACATAAAAGTATTTTAGGAAATCTTATGCAGCATTCATAGACACTGACTTCTAGGTGGCATATTCATCATCAATCCCTATTACAACAATATGGTGGTAGTTCTTTTTTTATATCCAATTCTGGCTCTAAGGAGAAGTCAAATTCTCTTTTTAATATTTGTGACTCATGCCAGTAGAGAATAAATACTAGGCTATTGTTCATAGATATCCTGCCTTAAGACTTAGGGTAGTGTGCCCACAAATGATCACCCACTTATGAACTTCTAGCAATCTGCCTTTTGAAGACATTTATTCTATATTATTTAGAATATAAATAGCTCTTTCCAGGTGGTATTTTAACTATGCTTCTGGCAATACTGGCGGTACAATGTTTCATTAGAATAAATTTCCAATTAATCTACTTACCCTTAACCTATAAAACATGAACTTAATGGTAACAATAGTCACATGTTGGTCAGCTGAGACAGGGGAAGGCTAGTGGCTGGACAAACGCCTTCCCCAATCTGAAATCTCCAGGTGGAATTTTTAGTTGAACAGCTCTTCAGTCTGATATTTTACAAGAATGTTATTGGCCTGCTACTATTTCATGGGTGCTGAAATAAGATATGAGATTCCTTGGTTAGAGTTACAAGAAAGATTACTATTCTCAGAAAGAACACAAGCTTGACCATTAAGGGTTTCGTGTTCATTCTCTGAACCTCAATACTTATAAGATGATGGAATGAGTGTCAGATGACCTATGACTATGAAGAAGAAGTTGATTAATTCGTAAAGGATGTAAATATTTATAATATTATACATGTAAACATTTCTTGCCCTTGCCCCTAAGACATGCATATTCTCTATTTTCTAAGAAAACACTCTGTTGGTTCTCGAAAGAGCCACTATCTCTTTCAGAAGGCATTCTTCTACACAAATAGTTTTAAGGTTTCTCAGAGAAAAAAAAGTTGGTGCCTTACTAGCAATACACACAGACATGCAAAAGCTCCACTGAAAACTTCTTCACGATATTCACTTTTTTCTTCTATACTGTTTAGAGTTCTTGGGAATTTTTGGCAGGGTTTTACTATAGTGGATACACTAATTTGGGGGCAGAGGGGGAACCAAAACACTCATTTTGTCCAATGCAGTATTTAAAGTCTAATTGGATGACTTCCATCATAGGAATTATTGCCCATAAAATGCAATGTAATAATTCAGTAATCCTTACTGAAACTTCACCAATTATCTAAGCCCTTAGTGAGATCTATGCAATTATCTGAAGACTACATGATCTATTGATGGTGTTTCCTGAAACAATTCAATTTCTCTTATCATCATCCCTAAGGTATATCACCATGTTTTAGGAAGGGAAAAAAGTTAATTCCTGTCTTTCACATAAAAGTACAATTCCAGAATCACACATGGTATCCCTGAAAAAGAAAAAAATGTATCATTTAAAGTTACTGCAGTTTTTCATGTGTAACCTCAGTTAAGGTCGGAATTTGAAATTATTTTCAACTTAGCTATGAGTCTTAATTCAAACATTTCTCATCAGTTAAATGTATAGATATATATTTTTTCCCTATTGAGAGAGAAATATAAGTTTCAGAACATGTAGTCATTGGGGCAGGGTGGCTTCCAATTGGCTCTCTATTTGTCTTCAGGGACGGTAAAGCAACTTGCTTATGTATGTGGAATTTATTTATTTATTTATTATTAAATCATAACTGTGTACATTTATGTATTTATGAGTTTCAGTATACTGATTCGATATACAATGTGAAATGCTTACATTGAACTAATTAACTCACCCATCACAATTATACTCTTTTCTTAATAGTTTTGAAATGTACCACTGCATCATGCACATTAGGTGAGGTCCCCCCAATTGGCCTCCGTCTTCCCATATGCGCCGGTGCCGGCGCGCGCTTTCGTGGTGGGGTCGGGGTGCGGGGGGGTGGGCACTTCACCTACTGTGCATGATGCAATGGAACATTTCAGAACTATAAAGAACATAATGTGAAGTGTTTCTATCAGCTCAATGTAAGCATTTCACATTGCATATCAAATGAGTCCAGTGAAACCATATAT
>CAUYQV010169687.1:0-10080 GCA_963574575.1 Galagoides demidoff
CCTGCTAAACAACAATGACAACTGCAACAAAAAATAGCCAGGCATTGTGGTGGGCACCTGTAGTCCCAGCTACTTGGGAGGCTGAGGCAAGAGAATCGCTTAAGCCCAAGAGTTGGAAGTTGCTGTGAGCTGTGATGCCACAGAACTCTACTGAGGGCCACATAGTGAAATATGTCTCAAAAAAAAAAATTGTGAATCCTCCAGTACTTACAATCCACATGTCAGGAGTAAGGGAGACATAAGGAGGCAAAGCCACAACATCTGCCCTCAAGGAAACTGGGAGCCAAGATTAAAACCTGGCTGTACGAGGGCTCACAGGGGAGAAGGCCAATGTGCTCCCTCACAGTTCAGAGGAGGGGGATGGTTTGCTGTGGGCAGAAGTTGTCAGGAGGGGTTTTCAGAGCAAGCCAAGGACATCTTGAGGGAAGAGTCAAAAGGAAAGAACTGGTCCTATTCTCAGCCCTGATCCTTTTTACCCTGACTACCCTTAGTTCCTCTTGGAAGCAGTGGGCTGGTGAGCGGATGCTACAGGACCATATGGAGATGCAAGCCAAGGCCCCATGACCTTGAGCAGACCTCTGCGTCACCATGGAGTGTTGAGATGAGTGTCAGAAGGAAGAACAAACTCGTTTTTAAAAGCCCACAGATGTCGGAAACTGTGAGCATTACCCCCCAGAAAATCCAGCTTGAAAGGCTACCACTCCCCTTGGGTGACCAGCAGAATTTGCCACTTCAAGAGCCTCGTTCTCGTTAATAAGAGTTCATTTTATTATTTCCATGCTATGTAATTTCTCCCACTGCCTTTTAGACTGGAACATTAAACTTTTTGCACTTCATATTAATTACCCTGGGGAACTTCAGGCTACATTGCACAATAAAAAGACCCAATTAGACCACTTCCCACTGTCTTTTTGTTTCTTGGCAATTCAGAACCAATCAATAACGTCCTTAGACCCTCCCAAGAAACAACTAGATCTATTAATGCCTTCGGACAAAGAAGGCAAGAAAATTCAAAGCAGCTGGAGCAGAATCACACAACTATGCAAGTTAGTGCTGGCCTATGGGCTTGTCAGGATTAGAGTATGGGGGCTGGGAATTTTTAATACAAAACAGAAAATATAACCATAACACTCGTGTTCCTTTCATAATGAAACATGATGATCTGGTTAAATGTGGAGCAGAGTGTCTTCTGAAGTTCTGGACACCTACAGGCCTCCAGGGCTAACACCCACGTTGCAGATCACTGTCTGGGGCAGTCTGCTGTTCACACCAGGTGAAGCCTCCCCACATCAAGTTACATCCCACACTGTCAACATCAAGGTCAGAAATAAACTACGAGAGTAAGATGAACGCATGAATGTTCAAATTGAAAAAAATAAGATGAAAACGTTTAAGCTATAATGATGTTTAGAAAAGAAATGTTAACTTTATCCACTAAACCCTAAAGCTTAACGGAATCCGAAACTTGGGAAATGATTTGAAAAAAATGGACTCATTGTTTGTAACTCTGGTCACGGTCCAAACCAAGGAAGAGACTCAGCTCTCCATGTTAAACCATTCCACCCAGCTCTAGGGACTTTGCACAAGTTACAAGCCTTGAGGAATGGGACCTTGAAGCAAGTGTGGAAAGAATAAGTCTGAGGTCTCCACATAACGGCCAGAGCTGGCCTCTTCTTCACTCCCACAGCAGAGCCGCTCCATAGAGACGATGGCTGCCTCGGTTTCCCCAGCCACCCCAGATGAACAGCAGGGCCTCCTCCAGTACTCACAGCTGATGTCTCATGCCACACACCTGCCCACTGCGTGAGTCCAGGTGACTAAAACTTCTGTCAGCACCGACAACAGGCTGCTTCTGGTTTCACTGCTGGGTTGTGGGTACTATTGTCAGTTCCTTGATCTATTTCCAAGTTACGTATTAACACTTACATAGGGCTTTATCACAAGATATTGAAAAGTTTATCATCTGATACTTTTCTCACAATAGTTCTGGAAGGCAGAGAATGCTGTCTACAGATAATTCACAGACGACCAGATAGTACAAAGGTTGACGGAATTGCCAAGAACACACAGTCGCTTCCTGAGCTGGGATTCAATCCCAATTCTGTGGCTCCATGTTCCACAGTCTCCAGAGTGGTGAGATCTTTGGGATCAGGGGTCCTATTTTTCCACCCTTTCTAAGGCATTGAAGGCAGGCACTCTGTTACATCTGATGCATGATGAAGAGGAAAGAGAAGGGGCTCTGGAAGGAAAGCCATGTTCTGATCTCAGCCCTGTCGTTCGCTAGGTTCACATCCTTGAGCAAACTACCTACCACCTGTGAGCCTCTCAGTCTTCATCTCTGTAAAATGGGACCAACACCCACCTCATAGTACTGCCGGGAGGATTAAATAAAACAACCTAAGTATAGCAGTCACCTAAGAGACACACGCTCCCACTCTCCCTTGCTCCTCTGCCTCCCCTACCCATGAGGCTCCACTGGGGGCCAAGAGATTTAGAACCAATCCCAGTGTATGGTATGAGCATACCACACATTTATACACATTTGTACAACCTTGGGTTGAAATGAACATCAATGGCAATACTGATGCAAGTAGGTTCTCACAAAGGTGGGAGTGCTGGGTGTAAGAGGGTAGAATGTGGAGGCTGGGACATGGCGGGTGCTGGGGGACCAGTTTCAGGCTCTGCCTGTTGTGGCAGCTTGGGGAGCCACCTGGGCTGCACCAAAGCCTGGTGTCTAGGATCTTTGCAGCTGGTGCTGCCTTACCTAATGGTTACCCCAGGCTCTCCCATGCTCTGGGTGCAGTTTCCATTAAGGGACACATCTACCTTCTTTCTGTACTTCAGCTTTATGCTATCCTAAGTTTGTGCCAAAAGGCATTCTCTGCTACCTTGTTGCAAAGTAAAGAGAAAATGCAAAAATCAAATGGTCAAATGGGGTGATTTGGGAACACCTCTTACAGAACCGAGATGAGCAGCCTGGAGGATTCTGGAAGGTGTGGAGCAACAAGAAGGTAGCAATCAAAGCCCAGTGCAAATTGCAACAGAAAGTTGGCATAATTTGCAGGAGAATGGGTGAGGGGAGAGGTGATCATCTGTAAGCTGACAGCTTTCATTTGACAGAATCTGAACTCTAATAAGAGATGATATCTGCCTGGAGGGAACACTGAGGTTACTCCGCTGAGACCAGCCGTGCCCAGGACGTGCTGAGGGACCAGCACAGGGATTCTGGTTTCCTCATCGATAGAATGTGGGGGTTGGACTGGGCTGCCTTTGGAATCAGACAAACCCAGGTTCAGATTCAGGCTCCACCACTTGTGAGCAACTTTCGGCAAGTTTCCTCCCATCTCCAAGCTCCAGTGCTCTTCTCTACCAGGTGGGAATGAGAAAACATATTTCCATAAGCTGTTTGAGGGTCAAATGAGGAACTATAGAAGTATCTACCCCTTTGCACAGTATCAAGTCCATATAGTTCCCAGTACAGAAGCTGCTTGCTCAGTAAACACTTGTCGTTTTCCTTTTTTCTGTCTCTATATTGCCAAAAACCTTTGAATCCATGCTGCAATGCAATGACTCAGTCCCTAATTATTTTATGTAGCTACCCTGGACTCACTAAGCCTTGACTAGCAAAGCCTTGACCAAAGCATCAATAGATTCAACTTGGACATGAGGACGGAAACAAGTGTGAGGCAGGATGGTGGAAGAAAAAGGGCCCAGAACCGGAAGGCAGTGGACCTGGGTTTGATTTCTAGCTCCTCAGTTACTGGCCAGGAAACACGACTTTGATCACAATTTTCTAGCTATTTCTGAGCTTCAGTTTTCTCCTTTGTAATATGGGGATAATCACATTTATAAAAGTGCTCTGTGGGTTGGAGGATGAAATTGACACATCAGTGGTCAGGCGCATGCCGCCATTCCTGGTGTTTGCCTGGGAAAGTCCAGTTATTTGGGTTTGAAAATGTAGTTCAAATGTTTTGAGAGCTACCTAATTCACCCTTGGCAGCCAAACAAAACTACTAACTGCCCCCAGGCCCTAATCTTCAAAATCAAACCACTATCCCAGGGATTGTTGGTGACATGTCCCCGAAAAGGCAGAGGTGATTTTTCTTTGCCATGAACAAGTCCCTCCAGGGACCCAGGGAATCACTAACTCCTAGTGGCCTGATCTTTACTTGAAAAACAAAACAATAAACCACCCTCTTATTTTAACAGCTAACACAGGGCAGGGCAGGAGGAACCCCCACCCACGCTCACTCTGAACAGAAATCATGCTGCAACCGATGTGAAAACAAGATAAGGAGAAATGTCAGTCAGCAGAGTCGGGCTCCCAGAGAGTGGGGCTGCTTTCTGTGCATGCCGCACAGACGGGAAGCCAGAGGCCACCTAACCATCTGCAATGCTGCTCTGAGAGAGCCACGGTCCCAAACAGGGGACCACGAGCAGGGTGGGCAGGTGCTGGGACACGTATGTGACATCTTCTAGTCTTTAACTAAAGTCTTTTTAAAATATATACTTAGTAACTTAGTGCCCTATAGAAATCACCATTCTGGCTTAAATTCTGCTACCTCAGAACTGAGGGGTTAAAATTATCTGTTAGGTAGACTTCTGACTTGAGTCTTCCCCTTTGTCAGAAGCTCTGATACTTTTTACTCCTTCTGTGTTCCTTTCTGTCTAATAAAATCCTATCTTACCACTAAAAATAAAATAAATAATTTGTTATTGGGTCAGGCTGGGTAAAATCATAAGCTTAATGCATCTATTCAGTAACTTCCCAACAGCTTTATACTATAGATACCTCTATTTTTTTTGAGGCAGAATCTCAAGTTGTGGCCCTGGGTAGGGTGCCGTGGCATCATAGCTCACAGCAACCTATAACTCCTGGGCTCAAGAGAGCCTCTTGCCTCTTTTTTTCTATTTTTAGTAGAGATGGGGGTCTCACTCTTGCTCAGGCTGGTCTCGAACTCATGAGCTCAAGCAATCCACCTGCCTTGTCCTCCCAGAGTGCTAGGATTACAGTTGTGAGCCACCACACCTGGCCTATAGATACCTCTAAATGCAAACTTCATTTGTTAAACCACTTCTGGCAGGGCTGGGATGTAGGAACCAATGTGCTAATGCCAAAATTCTACAAGGCAGTTAGGCATAGTGTAATGAGGGTCCAAACAACATATCCAAGGGGCTGAGAGCATCATAACTGCATAAAACATGACAGGTACAGATACTTATGAATAGTGGGGGGAAAGTAAAAAAATATATACAGAAAGAAACCACAAGGTCTCCTAAGAGCTACTAAAAGGACAACAGTGTTGCAGGCATATTAGCATCACCACACCTCTGATTTTTCACTCTCTGAGAATGACAGAGTGACTACCATCAGCTCCAGGAAGACATTCCCAGGAGGGTCGAAGTGTTTCCAAAACACAAAGTTGGCCAGGCATGGTGGCTCACACCCATAAGCCCAGTACACTGGGAAGCCAAGGCAGGAGGAATGCTTGAGGCCAGGAGTTCCAGCCTCCTTCCAGGAGGACCAGCCTGGGAACATAGTGAAAACCCATTTCTAGGGGAAAAAAAATTAAAAATTAGCTGGGCATGGTGACGTGTTCCTTGTCATCCTAGCTACTTGGGAGGCTGAGGTGGGAGAATCACTTGAGCCCAGGAGTTTCAGGTTACACTGAGCTATGGTCACACCACTGCACATCAGCCTTGGTGACAGAGTGAGCCCCAATCTCAATAAATAAAGAAACAACAAAACAAAACACAAAGTCGGGAGGACTCAACATGTTTGCAGAGTAATATCCAGAAGCTTCCTGGCCCACTGGCCCAATACTAGAAACTGCTTCTCCTTGGAGGACTCCAACCAGTTAATGCTGGAGCTTCTAGATCCTTCCAAGCATCCCTGTGATTGACAGAAAGAGGTAGAAGGAATAAATGCAAGGTTTTGGATTTTAAAGCAGATTAGTTGTGAATGGCATGCCCTGGGATACCCCAAATGAAGCACATGCTAAGTACCGAGCTCTATGTGAGGAGCTAGGGATCTCAAAGTCAGGGTGACACCCAAGGAACCCCAGTCCAACGAGTCTTGGTTATAGACATGACCTTGGGTTCTTCTTCTCCATGCTTAAACCCTCACTCCACTGGCTTCAAATCATCCATGGTCGTGCTTCCTGGACTTCAGTGACTTCCATATCAAGTTGCTAGTTTTGCTGTATCCACCTTTGTACTCTACTGTATTTAAGTATTTTTCGTTCTTCCTTTTTTTTTTGTTTTTATTTTAGAGAGCAGGTCTCACTATGTTGCCCATGCTGGAGTGCAGTGGCTATTCACAGGCACATTACAGCCTTGAGGTCCTGGGCTTAGTGATCCTCCTGGCTCAGCCTCTCAAGTAGCTGGGACTACAGGCATGTGCCATCATGCCTGTGCTATGTATTTGTCATTAAAATAAGTCATTTGCTCAAATACATTTTTAAAAAAATTTCATGACTACCATAAGTGGAAAACTAGCACCACTCACCATAAAAACAAGACAAAACAGGAAACAAAGGAATCTTAATAAATTCTAGCTACATCCTTTTGCTGTGAATGTTCTAAACCTAAAGCCGATAGCTCTGATTTAAAAAAGAGAGAGTTTGGTGGGGCACCGTGGCTTATGCCTATAATTCTAGCACTTTGGGAGGCTGAGGCAGGAGGATCCCTTGAGCTCAGGACCAGCAGGAGCAAAAGAGAGACCCCGCTTTCTCTACTAAAAATAGAAAAATTATCCAGGGCATGTTGGTGCACACCTGTTAGTCCCAGATACTCAGGAGGTTGAGGCAGGAGGATCACTTGAACCCAGGAGTCTGAGGTTGCTGTGAGCTAGGCTGATGCCATGGCACTCTAGCCTGGGTAACAGACTGAGACTCTATCTCAAAAAAAAAAAAAAAGAAAGAAAGAAAAGAAAAGAAAGATCTTTTCTTTTAATTGATTATTAAAGATCAGTTAGCTCTGAATTGAGATTCCCCCTTGTAATTAGATCTGTAAAAAGAATAATTGTTCACTAAATGATTCATCATGGTCCCAATGTCATGTCCGTATATGATCCAAACCCAGGGTCCCCCTAACACCATCTGTGTTCCCTAGCCCACCTCATGACTGGATGTCCATCACTGCATCCCCAGAGCCCAGAAAAGCCACCTGGGAAAACTCCAGGCATGCCACACAATTGTGAGAATGAATGGATGGATGCGTAGTGAGCCTCACCATTCTTTTTTCCAACCACACTCAACAGCCTTATTTTTCTGCCAGTGATCCATATCCGCTCATCCCTCCACACCCGGTCTACCCCGTCCCCCTCCTGGAGTGTTTTTCTTCTTTCCCATCTGCTTTCCCCCAGCTGGGTAACTCTAAAACCTTCAAGTCTTATTAGGTCATGTCCTCTTCCCTTGACAATTTTTCCTTACCACTCTGGACTGAGAACAGCAATTCTTCTTAGTGTGCCTGCACCTTGATTACAGCACTTAGCACATAATAATCATGTGGATTTGTTCGTCCTTTCTCTCCCAACAAGTCTCTAAACTCCTTGAAGGGAAGAAATGTGTCTTTTCTCTCTGTTATCAGCAGCTGGGATTAGCTGATACACCACAAACATGTGCTGGATGAAAGAGGCAGAACCAAGACATGGACCCAGCCAGGCCTGAACAGCCCCTGTGTTCCTAACCACCACTCTGGCCTGCTCTGTGACCTTATTCTGTCTGACTTTCCAGCCTCCTTCATGATCAGAAGCCCAAGCCTGGGCGAATGGACCTGGGCCTGCCAGGGAATAGCGCTAATTGTGCCCTTTGAGAGGACAAATAAGTCGCCAAGCAAATCCTGGGCAAAACACAAGACCCCTTTACAGATGGCCACCACCACCCTTTGCTTACGTTATGGGACTCAGCAAAATCACCTGATCCACACTTGCCCAGCAGAAGGCCAATCAAGGCAGGCTTTCCATTGATTCCAAAAATGTCTCTTTTTCACTTGTAAAAACCCCACAATTTGACATTTTGGGATTTTCCTGCATACAAGTGGTGGGTGGCTCCAGCAATAACAGATGAACTGGTGTTTTTGAAAGCTGAATAAAAACACTTTCAAATAAAGATTTTCAGCCTTCAATTCACTGAAAAGCAAAGCAAGAGTCCGGCGGAGAAAGAACTTTGGCTGGGTTCTTTTTTTTTTAGAGACAGAGTTTCACTCTATTGCCCTTGGCAGAGTGCCGTGGCGTCACAGCTCACAGCAGGCTCAAACTCCTGGGCTTAAGCAACCCTCCTGCCGTAGCCTCCTGAGTAGCTGGGACCACAGGTGCCTGCCACAATGCCCCGCAATTTCCTTGCTGCAGTCTGGCCAGGGCTGGGTTCGAACCCACCACCCTTGGTATATGGGGCTGGCGCCCTACCCACCGAACCACAGGCGCTGTCCCCTTTGGCTGGGTTTTTATAACTATGTTCTCGACACAAGGGAAAGGGGTTACAGCTGCTCTTTCTTCACCCCTGTCCTGTGTTGACAGCATCTGAGATAAGAAAGGCTGGTTCCCCCTAGTTTGCACCCAAGCAAATGAGAGAAATGGTACTTGGCTGCAGAAATTTTCATCCAAAGAAGAGAGACTTTATCCTATAAAACCCAGCTTCAATATTTGAATAAAATTTGAGAGGGGGAGAAAAAGAAATAAGAGCCACCTTATAAAAGTTCATTCCTGCTTCTTGATGATGTTACCAGAATTCTCTGCAGGAAAGGCCCAGCAGAGGCACAGGCCGGAACACATAGCCATGTGGTTTCATTTTTCCAATGATGAACTTCTCAGGAGAAACATTCTGTTTGGGAGAGAGGCAAACGTATCTGGCCAACAAGTTAACCACGACCTTTCATTTGCTGGAAATGAGCAGAGCCTCGGGAGAAAAATCCTGGATAGAGGAAGGATGCGGAAGACCTGGGGTTTGGTTCTGATTTGGGCCTTTATTTGTTTCATGGCCTTGGGCAAATCATTTAAATGCTCTGGGTTTCAGCCTTGCATGGAAGTGAGAGGATCAGTCTTCAGGACCACTCTGAAATCCTATGATATTAGTTGGGCATTACGGAGAGCAAGATGACATTTCTGACTCACCCTTATGGTAAACCCAGCACACCACCCTCAGCCAACATTTCTACAATAGAGGCATGAAGATGTGAAATAAGGGGGTAAGGATGAGTTTCAGAGGGAGGCTGAGCTTTAGGTGTCTCTAGCTAGCTCTCGTGAATATGTATCTAAACTTTAGCAGCTGCGTGGCTGGTGATAACGGATTCAGAGTCCCAAAGGTCTTGGTCAGGGACACTCAGGAACAGCCACAGTCCGACTGCCCTGACCCCACATCTGGGTGGGTGCTGCCTTACCTCACTGGTTTAAGCAATGTGTCTCAGTGGCTTCCAGATGCACCTGACCTTCAGAGAGGCTAGCATAGCTGAACCACACACCCTTCCAAAGCCACGAGGACTCATAGCATTTCATTGCAGAAAATAAAAAATCAGATGTAAAGTTAGCCCATAACAATAGCTACCCTTTATGGAAAGCTAACTATGAGTAAGGCACTGTGCTAAGGACTATATATATATTATTATGTAGTATAATCCTCACGACAGTGCTTTCAAATGGGTATTATAGCTCCATTTACAAAAGAGAAAACTCAAGCTTCCTTTATTTTTTTATTTTTTATTTTTTTGAGACAGAGTCTTATGTGGTTGACTTCAGGAGAGTGCTGTGGCATGATAGCTCACAGCAATCTCAAGCTCTTGGGCTCAAGCAATCCTCTTGCCTCAGCCTCCCAAGTAGCTGGGACTACAGGCACCTACCACAATGCCAGGCTTGGTTTTAGAGATGGGGACTTGCTTTTACTCAGGCTTATCTTGAATTCTTAAAGCTCATGCAATCCACCCACCTTGGCCTCCCAGACTGTGAGGATTACCGGCATGAGCCATGGCGAACTGCCCAAAACTCAAGTTTTCATTCCCATTCTGCTAATCAGGACATAAAAATTTATGTATAAGAATATTCATCTCAACAAAATGACCCAGATTTCTAAAAATAGGTGGTAACTG
>CAUYQV010169689.1:0-44386 GCA_963574575.1 Galagoides demidoff
GGATGGTAGTTAAATTCATGGGGATGGTAGTTGAAAATAATAGCCTAAAAATGTGTGTTGTTCGTTCACTACAAATGTGATTTTTATTTTTTTTGGCCGCAAAGAAATATTAAACCAAATTTTAATGTATCCTAAAAAAAAAAAAGACTAAAAAAACAAGAACAAAAATAAAATGAAAAACTCACAAATACTTGCATTGGCCATTGCCTTGCATGGTAAATGCCAGGCGTGGTAAATCCAACAGGCTAAGATAGATTCAGACTAAAGGGGAGATGAGGAGAACCAAAGAATAGAAAGACAATATCTTTTGTTATATTTTTTCTGTAGTTAAATTTGGCAATTCAGTTAACCTTAAATATCAATCTAGGGATTATTTTCCATCCAATGAAGACCTTAAAGATAATAATTGAGTTCCAAGTCTGACCTTCAGACTGCAAAATGAATCATACTCTGTTACTAAAAAGAATGCAACAGCTGTCCCCATATACCCTGCAGAAAAGCTTAAGTGGGAAAAACTTAAAATATCTTTGTACAAAAAGTATGAGAATAGTTATATGCAAAAATCTCATGATTTGGCAGCTCCTTAACAGAATACTTGCTAAAATAATTCCATGTGTTTCAGAGAGAACTCCCCCCCATCATCAGTTTCTCTGACATTCTTGATTTGTTTGCAGGTATGTCTCTGTATTTAAGTCTCTATTTTTAATTAAATTCAGATTATGAATATTGGCCGTCTGTAGAAGTAACAAGGGAAATAAGCTAATATTAAAATAAAAAGAAGAAAATACAAACCAAATCTCTAAATCACATCGGCTGTTCATTATAGAAATAGACTAAGAGGACATGACTGATTTCATTCAGAGTGTGATGCCATTCCCTGTAACAACCATCCACTTATTGGAAGATTTCATTTTAAGACAATATGTTAACTTTAAGTGGACAATAATGTCTAATGCAGCTAAAAACTCAAACATGCAACTCAGAAATAATAACAGTCCTTCATATGAGTTACATAAAAACATCGATGGGCAGAACACGGCAACATTTTAATGGTTAAGGTTTCACATTGTAGAACATATAAATATTCCACTATTATGTTACAATTTAACTTTCCCAATGAAGTGAGACATAACAGGGACAGAGACAGAAGACACAGGAATCAGCATGAAGGGACCCCACTAGCCAAATCTGGGATAATCAGTTTGAATACTAAAACATAATAATGATAGATTATTAACCCACTGAATAAAGCAAGAATACCTGAACCCAAATGATAAAATTCATTGGATGAATAAATAAATAATTGGAGAAGAAAAGAAAGTGCTTCCTTCCAGGAGAGTACAAATGAAGGTAAAGCAATAAATAGCAATCCTCAATAATTACCAGTTAAAAGTTATAGGTAAAGATTTCAGGAAATATACAACATTTATACAGAGTCAAAGTATCACCTTACAAATTGCTTATTAGTATCAATTCAGAAACATAGTAGCTTTACAGTTGAGAAATTTAACAAGTTGACATCTAGTGCTGCCTAAAATGTACAGAAAAAAACACAACATCACCTTTAATTATGGCTCCATAACCTATATCTAATCATAAAGAAATATCAGGAAAGCAATTTGAAGGATACTCTGTAAAACACCCTGCACTCTGCAAAATGCCAATTGCAGAAAAATTCTCAGACATACTCAAGAAACTTTACAGAATAAACTTTACAGATTAAAGGAGACTAGGAGGACATGACTGACGCAGGGAGTGATCCTGGATGGGGGAGAAACCGTCTACAAAGGGCATAACGGGGGCAAATGAAATTTGAATATGGACTATGGATTTAGACAATAGTATCATACCAACATTGAATTTCCTGATTTAGATCATTATATATTTATTTTGTAAGAAAATATCCTTTTTTCCTAAGATACAGTGGTGAAATGTTTAAAAGAAAAGTGGTACAATGTCTAAAACTTCACTAAATAAGCGCACACACACACAGGAAAAGAATGACTTAAACATTGGAGAATCTGTATCGAAGGTATACAGATAGTTTTCATACTATTTGTTCAACTTTTCTTTGAAAGTTTGAAATTATAAAATGAAAACACAAAGGTCCCTAGAAAGTCCTTAGTGTGATTTAACACCATGTGGGCATTTCTGCAGCCCTCACTCCATTTGGCTCTGTTTTTTAACATTTCTCTCTTATTTGATCCTCTTTACTCTGCTTTGGTGTGTTGTTCTCCATAACTCTCTGATTGAATTTATAATGTTCCTGTGAAAAATTAGATTTTAAGTAATGTTCCTCTAATATCTTTGCATTTCCAGGAATGTGACCTCAGCAATATTTAGATAAATGGTATATTAATTTTTGTTTAAGAGTAAAAAATATATGTAAAGGTACTCAGAGGTCCTCTTCTTACCCTTATTAAATATGGATGATTTAATCATCAAGGATTTTCTTTTTTTTAAACCTCCTGAAAGCCCGGGCACAGTGGCTCTTGCCTGTAATCCCAGCTCTCTGGGAGGCCAAGATGAGTGGATCACCTGAGCTCACAAGTTCGAGACCAGCCTGAGCCAGAGTGAGACTTTCTCTCTAAAATTAGCCAGGCATTGTGGCAGGCACCTATAGTCCCAGCTACTCAGGAGGCTGAGGCAAGAGAAATCACTTGAGCATAAGACTTTGAGGTTGCTGTGAGCTGTGACACCATAGCACTCTACTGAAGGCAACAAAATGAGACTCTGTCTCAAATAAACAAATAAACTAAGTAATTTATAGAAAGCCATCATTCATCATTAAAGTCTAGTAATATATAGCACAGAATTTGCAAAATAACAGTAGTCAAACCACAGAATGCAATAATTGCTTAACATAAGTGTACAATGAACAAAACGGTTAAATACCAGCTCACATCAAAGTCCCAAGGACTCCATTAATTGGTAAAGAAACTTCCTTTGGGGGAGAGGGTATGCCTCTGTGTATTTGGTGTGGTTTTTTTGTTTTGTTTTGTTTTCCTAGCCTAAGGAAATCTGAATCCATTTCAAGAATGGGGACATGTTTGTAAACAGTGCACTGGGAAATCTCTAAGTGAGAAAATCTTCAAAGTTTTGCTGGACTCTTTATTCTTAGTGTGTGTTTCTCTCCTATGTCTAGAGGTCTTGTTAAAATTGGCTTAATGGCTCTTGGTTAGGCCAAAGAAATGACTGCCGAGGGCTCAGGAATCATAGCAGAGTCTTGTCCTGTAGATTTTTATTTCAACTTTCCTTCCTTTCCTCACCAAGGGCTGAATTTGTCTTACCAGGCTGAAATGAGTCTTTAATGATAGCACTTGAAAATAAGATGCTATGGTTATTTATACTTGAAAAAAAAATAGGATTTCCAGCTAATGTTTAAGTGGAAAACAATCAGAAAATTGGAACTAGAGAGGTTTTTCTTCTTACTAGCAGAGCGTACAAGATGCTTCATTGGTCTGCGCGATGGCCCATGAGCACCATGCACTCTGCAACTTCATCCCTAATCAAAGCTTTACTTTGAAAAAAAAGAACTCCAGTCCCCTTCTGATCAATTCTCCAACAGCAGAAAAATGACACCATACTCAAGAGTCTGTGAGGCAAACGTGTAATCAATTGTTTACACTCAATTAAGCAGAAAATAAAACCCTCCTGTTTGGAAGACAATTATCTATAAAACACAAATCTAAAAAGAAAAAGAAAACAGAAAGGCTAGTTAACGCAGTTCCAAGTGGTCTTGGGCCATAACTAACCAGGAAGGATACACCCAGGATCAAGCAGCCCTCCCATCAACTTCTTGCCTACCTGATTCCAGCTTTCTACCCTTTCTGTCTTTGCCCTCTGCTGTTCCCTAACAACGCTGGGTTGGCTCTCGCAGGCATACAGGACAAGGGGTAGACAACCAACATCAGATATCATTGTTCTTGAACACTCTCCTACTGACTTGGGATCACCGATCCTTGCAACAGTTTCTCAGAGATCTCAAACCAAAATATTCTATAAAATAAAAATATTCTCCACATAGAAGGGCTACAGAAATATGGATAAGTAAATAAAAACAGTAGTCACTAAATATGACATTTAGATTTGAAAATACAAAGCATAAGGTTTACTTTTTTAAATATGTATCTTTAAGTAACCAGGGAATATAATGGTTTTATCCTCCATCCCTGATAAGAAGATTAAAATTTCTCCATCTCAATATACGGATTCACTTTTCTTCCTAAGAAGGCAGATGGCTTTTCTGATTTCCAACAACAAGGAGAGATCTAACAGAGGTACATGAAGTTTCCTCCCAGATTCTCTAGCTTTAAAGATAACGTGTGCATGACAAGGTCTCTCTCTCTCTTTCTCCAGGACATGTGGGACATGTCACGGGAGGGTGGAGCTCTGGTTGTCTCCAGTCAGGGTCCCAAGTTTCTCTTTCATTGTGTGTGTGTGTGTGTCTTTCTATCTATCCACGTTCTACCCTCAAGACTGTGGGAAAATGACTATCGCTGAAGATCTATACCACATGTCCCATTTCTGCAAGGACATGTCCCACGATTGACACAGAAGGAAAGGAATATAAAAGTTCCATCAAGATTTTAGATCCAAGCTGTGTGATCCAATTCAGCATTTCCACTGGTGCATATTGTGATCTCTATACTACGGACACCTGCCCTTTATCTCATCTGGTGTAGACGGACTGTAAGGGTAAGAGGATACAAAGAAAACAGGACAGCAAGACTGCGCACACTGAGTTCCCACATGACTTACAGAGAATCCGCAGATACAGGAAAAAGAAGCTGGGAGAAAAACCCCACCCATTGTGGTGGGAGTAGGGGTCCTCAGGGTGGCTTCTTTAGTGCATTTTCCAAATAGTCTATGGTAGTAACACTCAACCCACACAGGTGTTTTTTAAAAAGAAAAAGCAGAATAGAGATTTGTAGGCAAAACTCAGAACACATTTTTCCCAGTGTCTGTGGTCCTAAACAAAACCGCCTCTGTATATGATCTATGAAATTTACAAATTGGGTAAAAAGACAGCAAAATATCTCACCTCTACACCTCATCTACTTGTATTTTCATAAAAGAGCACAGTTTTCAAATTGGCAGAGGCAAATAAATGACATTTTATTCCAACTGACAATGAAAATAAACACTGCCTGTCAAGATTGTTTACTGACTGCACGGGCAGGACAGATCTGTGCATGGCTCTGGGTGTTAGAGCAGGTATTCTGATTGAACCCGAAGCATCCCACTTTCCCAAGCTTTAACCACGTTTTTCCTCTGGGGGTTTCTTTAAAGGCACAGGGCATCTTAAATCTGTCAGGAATCAAATTGGAAGATCACTCCCTTAGAGTCTAGTAGAAGTGGCCAGTGGAAAACTTAAACCACATTGTAGCCTTGTACAAACATCTGCTTTTTCAAGTCAAAAAGCACTGAGGCTCTTCAAAGGTAAATAAGGCTCATACCTTTAAGGAGAATTTCAACTTTTCCAAGGAAAAAAGTTAAATTATTATTCCAGTGACATAGATATTCCTCACTTATTTAAACACATGCAGTCACTGCTAGTCCTGAAGGCTCTGGGTAAACACACTCCTCCTGCCAGGAACAACACCCTACCACAACACCAAACACCTTGGATCTCCCCACTTTTTGCAATTCACCTTCAATGCAATCTTAAAGAGACCTGCTGGAATTTTCCCTCTAGGCAGGCAGATCAACTGTCTTAAAACATTCTTTTCTTTCCTCCATAAAACCTGATGCAATTTCTAATTATCTGATAACATTTGTTGCTTTATTTACCTTTCTTTGGGGGGAAAACATAGTCTCAAAACTCCTCAAACTCATAGGTGCAAGTATCCTCCTGCCCTACCCTCCTGAGTACTGGCATTACAGGCAGTAGCTGGGACTATAGGCATGAGCCAACATACCTGGCTGATTTTTTCTATTTTTTTGGTAAAAACTGGGTCTTGCTCTTGCTCAGGTTGGTCTTGAACTCCTGAGCTCAAGCGAATCTCCTGCCTCAGCCTCCAGGGTGCTGGGATTACAGGCGTGAGCCACACGCGGCTTTCTTTTTTTTTTTTTTTTTGAGACGGAACCTCAAGCTGTCCTCCTGGGTAGAGTGCCATGGCATCACAGCTCATAGCAACCTCCAACTCCTGGGCTCAAGCCAGTCTCCTGCCTCCGCCTCCCAAGTAGCTGGGACCACAGGCGCTCGCCACAATGCCTGGCCATTTTTTGGTTGCAGCCATTATTGTTGGTTGGCGGGCCAGGGCTGGGGATTTGAACCCGCCACCTTAGGTGTACGTGGCTGGCGCCTTAGCCAATTGAGCCACAGGCGCCGAGCCACACGCGGCTTTCTTTACCTTCTGCTGTCTCCGTCTCTATACTCCACTCCCTGAGGGCAGACCTGGCATCTGTCTGTTAGATAACCTTGATGCTCCTTTCATCTAACTGGTATACCATGTGCCTTCACAGAAAATGAGTAACACCAACCTTTATCAATTTCTAAATCCATATTCCATCATCTACAGCAGTAGTCCCCAACCTTGTTGGCACCAGGGAACAGGAGAAGACAATTCTTCCGTGGAAGGGAGTTGGGAGCTAGTTTCAGGATGGTTCAAGCACATTACATCTCTACCTCAGATCCTCAGATATTAGAATCTCACAGGGGGGTGACAACCAAGTGTTTATAATAGAGTTTGTGCTCCTGTGAGAATGGAATGCCTGTTTCTCTAACAGGAAGTGGAGGTCAGGCGGTGATGCAAGTGATGAGGAGTGGCTGACCATACAGATGTCCTGTCCCTCACTCCTGCCTCAAGCTCAGTTCCTAACAGGCCACAGCCCAGGGGTTGGGAACCACGTATCTGGGGCATTTAATTGCAGTATCATAAATATCAACTACACAGCTGAGTTTTAAAAGAGAGGTAAGGGAACAGCAGGGAGGAATCGATGTGAAATTCCCAAAACAAGTTTGTAGATGGGAGAAGAAACGTCTCAAAGATGACCTGGATTTTCCCCGTCTTCTGCCACTTTAACACCAAAAGCACACAAGCTGAGACAAGCATATAAGCAAGAATACTAGATAAGTACTTCAACCCACAGACATATTTCAACTTTATGACATGTTTTTGTGTATTAATCTCTTATTTCTGGCCCTGTTTTCTATCTCAAAGATACTGCTTTTGTCCCTTGGAATTTTTATTAACTAAGTCTTACATATTCCTGTTAACTCTTTTAATTCCTTTTCTGGAACAAGGTGAGTTTTGAATTACTAAATGAGGAGGACTGTTATTTTAGAGGTACTTTAAAAGGACACTCTAGCAAGAGAGATTATTCTGCCTGCAACAATGAGGATCAGATTTCCAGAGGACAGGAGAGCCACAGGGAAGGGCACAGAGAAACAGGGATGTGGGTTTGCAGGCTGCAAAGTGAGTTCTGTGTACTAACTTGAACACCAGCATCAGGACGACCAATGCTGGTGTAATAGTGGAATCCTCCAGCCAAGACAGTCTGACCTGGGAACAGAGGCCATGGAAAATTAAGGCTGAGTACTGAGGAGGTTTTGAAGGAGGAAAAGAGGAGAATGGGCCATGCTTTTATTTGACCAGCAAACATCTCCCGCGGATCTAGTGTTTTTTAAACCATGATCTATGGTACAGGAACCATAAAACTATGGTTTTAAACTATGATACAGGAACCAACAAAACACTTGCTCTGGATTACACAATCCAAAGAAAAGACTCACAGGTAAAGAGGCAATAGTAACACAGTGATTCCAACAAGGATAGACCCAGAGTGCACTAAATCCCGAGAGGAACGCTGTAAAAATTAAGAAGTCAACTAGCATTTAGTATAAGGTAATTCTGATATGTCATTTCAAGACTTATCCCTTTTGGTAGGCAGCTTAACTGGGGTCCCGCATACTCCCTCTGACCCCTGGCCTGGACCAAGACACATCATCACCTCCAATTCAATGATTCATCTATCAATTCTAACTGAGAGTAACTCCATATAGTAAGTGCATTAGTGTAATTTCAAAACATGTCATATCAGAACAGTTTCCCAGACGTTGTGGCTTCTCAAAATAAGAGTATGACCCTACTTAACAAAGCTGGTCTTTTAAAAAGCATCTGAGCAAGCCTTCAGTTCAGAGAAAACAGCTTTCCATCCAGTCACGGGCCTCATGTAAACAACACACGGAGTTGACTGACCCACAATTTATGAGTTACCCAGATGCTCTTTAATTACATTTCAAAATGTCAAATGATTTTTCCATTTGGAAAATTGTTCCCAGCTTCTTCTCCCTCAGGAAATGAGAGATTTGGCTCGTACCTTCTTCAGGAGGAAGACACCATCAATGCTAACATGACATGGAATTTCCCCCCCCAAACATTCTCAGCCCCAGCGGGAGATTTCAGGGGGGAAGCTGTACCCTGTAACATGTCCTTTTGGTTATATGTGTGGTGACTGAGGCTGGGGGTAGGTAGTTATGAAAATACACTTCAGAGGAGTACCATGAAAGGCAACTAAAACCTTGAAATAAACACTTCTTTGAAAGGACTAATTGAAATGTTCAGGAACAGCGCATACAGCAATAAACACATGGCTGAACAATCTGCATGATCTGGTGACTGTAGTGTTCCTAAGTCCTATGTGCTTTCCCTACACTTAGTACTTGAATCCTGGGACGAAGGTACAACTACGAGTCATTTTTATACGTAAATCACAGAGAAACCAAATACACGAGCACACTCTGAAGTTTTGCTTCATCATTCAAAACTGGTAAATATTCCTGTTCGTAACATTAAAAAAACATAACCAAACTCCTGAGGCAGACTCTGTGGACCTCAACCAGGGACGATTTTGACTCTTCTGTCCTGAAAGATTTGGTGAAATCCAGAAACATCTGTGATGTTGGCATCTAGAGGGAAGACGCCAGCAAGGTTGCTGAACATCCTACTGTGCACAGAATAGAGCCTACAGCAAAGAATCACATGCACGAATGTCATTACTCAACCCCAGCCCACAGTGCTGAGGCTGAGAAACACCATGGCACAGGAATACAGAGCTCGGAAGAGTTGGGGAGCCAGTGATTTTCCAGCTGTGTCCCAAGGCTCGGAAAGGGCCCACTGGGAGCTGTAAGACAACAAAAAGGAACCCAAGAAGGTACCTAGACAAAGGTTCTCTGTTCATTTCTATATATGAGAGGAAGAAGAGTGTAGCATCAACATATGTGAAGAAAGTGTTCTGTTCCTAAAAATAAATCTAGTTAATTGCATAGGAGCTGTCATCACTTCTGCTTTTCGACTATTGCTAACTTGAACTGAAATGGCTACAAAAATACCCTATTAATTGATGTGACAGGGACACCAATAAGGATGCCAAGAAGATAACAAATGAATGAAAGGGAGCTCAACAGGGACTGTGGGAAAAGTAACTTAATAAAAATAAATAAAATAGAACATAGATGGTCTGTCTATAGAAGTCAGTAGAATTAACCCACAAGAAATCTCCTGGTATAGAAAGACTCAGATCTCTCTCATTCCAACTTCCCCTATTGGTCACCATTCTAATCAACACATTGCCCCATCCACAGGACAAATATTTGCAACCCACACCAAGCAACTTCTCTCCTTCTTCTCCCACATCCCAAGTTTCCAGGCTAAACATCACGGCCATTACTTCCTCATTCTTTTAGCTCTCCATCACAGGGAATGGACCCAGACCTTCTCACCAGGCCATACGTCCGTTTCTAAATGCATTTCAAAATACAAATTCTAGAAAACGTGGTGGTGGGAAGATAGTCTAAAAAATTTTACATTTCTCAATTTAACTGTTAATTTGTCTGCCTCTAGCAACCAGACTGTTGGTTTTTTATTAGCTATTATTTCCCTAGGATATTAATTATGCTGGTATTTGGTACACACTCAATAAATATGTGATGAATAAATGAATTAAAATACCTTTATTAGTTTGCCAGATTTGACAATTCTATTAATGGAGACAGAGACCGGTGCAGCTCTTTTTCACAGCACAGTGCACTGAAGATGCACAGAAAAGGAACTGCCGATGGAACCACCGCTAGCGAGTTTTTTCAAGTAAATGTTTCATGGGAGAGAACATGGGCTGCAGTGTCAACAACTCTGGGGTGGGTTTTTCACATCCTCAACTATAAAATGAATTTTGGTTTGTTTCCTTATAATGTAAAGGCTTATAAAAAGCACCATGTAGGATTTTTAGACATTCCAAGGTATGGTTAAAAATGTCTATAAACACAAACAATATAAGAAAATATACCCTAAATTACATTCTTATCCTAAAATATAAGAATGCCCACTCTTACCACATGTAGTCAACATTATACTGGAGGTTCTAGGTGGGGCAACTAGGCCAAAAAAAAAAAAAAAAAAGGCATCCAGATTGGAAAGGAATCAACCACCTCTACTCACAGATGACATGGTCATGTGTATAGAATCCATAAAAACAACTATTAGAGATAACAAGTAATTCAGCGAGGTTGCAGGATACAAGGTGAATATATAATGTACCAAATAACATTTCAGTCAATGATGAACTGAATACAACAGTAGTTCTATAGGAATTTATTATTTTTTTTACTGTACCTTTTATATGTTCTGGCTAAACATCACAGCAATCATTTCCTCATTCTTTTAGCTCTTCATCATGAAGAAAAATGGATGCAGTTTAGACACATCAGCACTTACCACTGTGTGACAATCACCTACAGCAACACACCATACAGGTTTGTAGACTACAAGCAAAAGACTGCATCATACATATGGCTAAGTGTGTGGCAGGCTGTGGCCCCAAGGCTGTGGAAGGTCACTCTCAGAAGCTCCCACAACAATGAAGTCACCTAAGGATGACTTTCTCATAATGTATCCCTATCATTAAGCAATGCATGACTGTATACAACTCAGTTATTTTTCTGTATAGCAGAAATAAGTTAAAAATGAAATTTAAAACAGCATTAAAAATAACTTAGGAATAGTTTGTAATCCTAGCACTCTGGGAGGCTGAGAGGATCTCCAGGTCAACTGCTTGAGCTCAGGAGTTCGAGAACAGCCTGAGCCAGAGCAAGATTGATCTCTAAAAAAATAGCCAGGCATTATGGCAGGTGCCTGTAGTCCCAGCTACTCAGGAGGCTGAGGCAAGAGAATCCCTAGAGCCCAAGAGTTTGAGGTTACTGTGAGCTATGACACCACAGCACTCTACCCAGTATGTAGAGGTTACTGTGAGCTATGACACCATAGCACTCTACCCAGATTCTTCCTACAAAGGAAGAATCTGTCTCAAAAAAAAAAGAAAAATACATTGGAATAAGCTTAATGGAAAAATGTAAGAATTACATATTAAAAACTATAAAACAAAATGGAAATAAAGACTTAAACAAAACACTTAAAACTACTCTAATATTCCAGTCTGAGCTGATCATGAAGACACAGAAAAAAACACACCTAGAAGCCGACAGAGAATGCTCCTCTAGTATTCATCACCTTATCAACCAACACTCAAAGTGTCTCATCTTGGAAAGTGAGTAATAGCCTTTTAGTCCTAGAGCTCATACTGCCCAATGATTTCTTCAAGACATTTTTACAACTTTGGTTCATTATTTATCAAAAAAGGGAAATGGTGTTAATTCCACAGGATTGATGCCTGCTGAATTTATGTTGGTGTCTTAATGATCATTACTTTTCAGTTTTTTATGTATACTTGGTTAGATTTTTTTCTGTTACTATAGGAAAGCCATTGAAAAGACCTATGAATTCTGGGAAGCACGGGTTAGTGATGTTCTAAGAGAAGCATCATTACTAGTTAAAGCATTTAACTCGATGCATCTACAGACTGCCAAAGTACATTAAAATACACAGTGCTTTGACACCAAAGTTATAGGAGACACTGTGTTTTATAAACCCGAGAAAGTGGCAGTCACAACCAAAACAGAAATGCAACTAAAGAAAATTGACACTCCCATTTTATGTTGCTTATCCTGACTCAGTAATCACCAATTAAACAGAACTCCAAAGAACGAAATCCTATCAGCTCACCTTTATTCCTACTCCTATTGTATGGCGAAGGCTCTGCAGGGTAAATGGATCTATCACTTGGAAGGCTTGTCGAATCTCCCGCAATTAATTTTTTTCCCTTGTGACCTAGCAAATTCCCCAATATTCATAAAAGGCTCCATCAATAAAACAGAAAATGTTAAGTGTTTCAGTGAATTTTGGTGATAAATGCTAGAATATGAGCAACAATTCTGATACCCTGACACTTCTACTGAAAATTATCTCATACAAAAAGTTCCAAATTTAACAACAGAGATCTCAGGAAGTACTTCTCTCCCTTAATGAGCTTTGGCAGCATTTCAAATTAAACACTCTATTGTGCAAGGAGCTAATTATGTTAAGATTAAACCCAAAGAATGACAGGGACATTTACTGTAATTTGAGTAATTATACTGGCCTTCTATACTCAAGAATACAACTTGTTCTTCCTAATTCCAAAAGGTCACTCACCCAATAAATTCTACAACATGTAGCTTATTTGAACCAAAGAGACCAGTTTTTCCTTTACCAAGTGGTAACCATTTTGTATTTTCTCCTATTCATTGTCATCATTTTCGTTCTTCCAATGCCAAGGCATCCTAAGTTTCCATACTGGAACCTGTTAATATCCCATGAACATCTTTCTGATGTGCAATTAAGTAGTTCTTATTTTTTCTACCAAGGCATACCAAATAAATATTAAAATTTATTCTGTTTAGTATATTTTTATTAATGACTCAATTATGACAAATTTCTGTAAATTGTTTGGTGAGCTGTTTCCCCACTTTCTAGTCTAATGATAAACCTCAGAACATCTACACTCAGGCACCTTGGTGGCTTCTCTGCGGTTTACTTATTAACCCCCTGCCAGGAAGCTAAGCATGCATACCACAGTTTATAAACTCAAAATTAACTTCTGAGGACCAGGTTGGCATTACCATACCAGTTTCCACTGCTTCAGAATATCTACATTCTAAACACTTAGGGAAAAAATATCCAAATGCTAAGGTATGCGCTCCCAGCATACTCAAAGCTATCCTCTAAAAATCAATGAAAGGGCTCGGCTCCGTGGGTCAGGCCTGTAGTCCTAGCACCCTGGGAGGCTGAGGCTGGTGGACCACTTGAGTTTGGGAGTTGAAAACTTGCCTGAGGGCGCCAGCCACGTACACCTAAGGTGGCGGGTTCGAATCCCCAGCCTGGCCCGCCAAACAATAATGATGGCTGCAACCAAAAAATGGCCAGGTGTTGTGGCGGGAGCCTGTGGTCCCAGCTACTTGGGAGGCGGAGGCAGGCAGGAGACTCACTTGAGCCCAGGAGTCAGTCTACCCAGGGGGATAGCTTGAGGCTCCGTCTCAAAAAAAAAAAAAGAAAAGCTGCCTGAGCAGAAGTGACACATCCCTCTCTACCAGGAAAAAAAAAAAAGAATAGTAAAATGAGCCAGATATTGGGGCAGGTACCTCTAGTCCCAGCTACTTGGGAGGCTGAGGCAAGAGGATCACTTGAGCCTCGGAGTTTGAGGTTACTGTGAGTGATGATGTGAGAGCACTCTACGTAGGGTGACAGAGTAAGACTCTGTCTCGGAAAATAAAAGTTGGAAATGGCAGGATTTAAAAATGATTTTTCTTCTTTGCAAATTAAGATGTTCTTGATGCTTGATGTGTAGGAAGCTACACTTTAGAAACAAAAAGAATTAAAACAAAATGCAAAGAATGCACAAAGCAAAGCTCTCAGACTTTCCTGAAGCAAAAATGCAAGCTATATATGTCTTTAAATCTACCCAAGATAGTACCTTAACAAGCTAAATTTCTTAATGTGTGTGGGTGGGGGGGGGGGGGCCAAAATGAGGACCAAAAGAATGTTTACCAATTTATGAATGAACTTACAGACCGTTGGGAAAAAAGTCCTGAATTTGTTAATTCTGACAAATTCAAAAAAATCTAATATTTTATAGCTGAAATATGATACTAGATAGAAAAATATGTACTGGGGAAAAAAGCCCCAAATTACTATTAAGTGGGGTGGGGAGCACTAATTATAGAAGGGCGTACATAATATGATCCTATTCTGTTTAATATATACGTGTATTATGCAGTATTACACAGACTTGAGTTTGTAAAATAAAAATCCTGGGAAATATGTACTTAATATCAGAAGGTAGTTTGGTATTAATGGGAAGGAAAGTGAAGACAGGAAAAGACTATGAGAATTCTCACTTCTACTTTATGTAATTTACATTTTAACAGTAAGCCTAAGGCCAGGCACAGTGGCTCATGCCTTTACGTAATCCTAATACTCTGGGAGGCCGAGGTGCCTGAGCTCACGGGTTTGAGACCAACCTGAGCCAGAATGGGACCCCCATCTCTGTAAATAGTCAGGCGTTGTGGTGGGCACCTGTAGTCCCAGATACTCAGGAGGTTGAGGCAAGTGAATCACTTAAACCCAAGAGTTTGAGGTTGCTGTGAGCTATGACGCCACTGCACTCTACTGGGGGTGACAATGTGAGACTGTCTCAAAAAAAAAAAAAAGCCTATTAATGTTTATAACAAAAAAATGCTAAGTACTAATGTATCTTCTCAATTTTAACAATTTATTTGTCATTTAATATTTATAACCAATACTTTCATGGTTTTGTAACTCATAAAACAAACATCTTTGTGAACTATTTATGTGAACTGCTATTTAAATTGCTATCTAGATAAGAACAGAAACTATTTAACCAAGTCTGGTTATACATGCTAATTACTGCTTTTAAGAAACACATTTGTACTAAACAAGATTTAGACTTAGAGAGAAGTTGCAAAAAATAGTGCAAGGAATTTCTGTATAGCCCTCACCCAGCTTCCTCAGCTGTTGACCTCTAGCAAAAACATTGTACAGTACAGTGATCAAAACCAGATAATTAAAATGGGCACGACACTGTACTCAATGACAAACTTTATTTAAATCATAACAGATTTTCTCCTTAATTTCCTTGTTCAATTCAGGATCTTATCCAGGACCTCACACTGTAGTTAGTTGTTATTTCTCCTTAACCTTTCCCAGTCTGTAGTCTTCTTCAGACTCCTGGTCTCTCATGACCTTGACAAAAGAGAACTGATCAGTTACTAGAGAATATTCATAAACTTGGATATGTCTAACATCATCCCAGGACTGGAGTGAAGGTCTACATTTCTGTTAAAAACCTGTAATCCTAGCACTCAGGGAGGCCAAGGCCATCTCTACTAAAAACAGAAAAAAATTAGCCAGGTATCATGGTAGGTGCCTATAGTCCCAGTTACTTGGGAGGCTGAGGCAAGAGGACTACTCAAGTCCAAGAGTTTGAGGTTGTGAGCTATGACACCACGGCACTCTACCAAGGACAACAGAGTGAGACTCTGTCTCAAAAAAAAAAAAAAAACAGAAGAAAAGTATACCACAGAAGTAATGTTATATCCTTTCTAACCACTGTTTTTATTTTTAACTGTAATAATCTTTCATTGACAAACCTTGGGGTATCAAACACTCATATATAGAAGCTTTTATTTGTAATGTTTTTTTAAAAACCACTACTTTTAGTCAATCATGATTAAGATCTTTAAAAATGGCTGGATGCCTATAATCCAAGCACTCTGGGAGGCTGAGGCCAGAGGATTGCTTGAGCTCTCAAGTTCTAGACCAACCTGAGCAAGAGGGAGACCCTGTCTCTAAGGAAAAAAAAAATAGCTGGGCATTGTGGTGACACCTGTAGTCCCAGCTTCCCAGGAGGCTGAGGCAAGAGAATCAGTTCAGCCCAGGAGTTTGAGGTTGCTGTGAGCTACAAAGTAGAGTTACTTTGTCACTCTACCAAAGGTGACAAAGTAAGACTCTGTCTCAAGAAAAAGGAAGAAAAAAAAAACCTTCAAAAATAGAGAATGGATTTTTCTTTTTTGAGACAGAGTTTCATTTACTGCCCTTGGTAGAGTGCCCTAGAGTCACAACTCACAGCAACCTCAAATTCTCAGGCTCAAGCCATTCTTTTGTCTTAGCCTCCCACGTAGAGGGGACTACAGGTGCCTGCCACAACACCTGGCTATTTTTAAAGACAGGGTCGCACTTTAGCTCAGGCTGGTCTCAAACCTGTGAGCTCAGACAATCCGCCTGCTCGGCCTCCCAGTGAGCCTTGCCTCTACTTGGGTTCTTATCAAAGTGTTAAAAAAATGAAATGGAAAGTGGCTTATACCTCATCTTAATTCCAGGCAAGAAGTGGGAGTGGAAAAAAAAAATCCAACAGCCTTTGCGAGCTTTGTGCTCCATTTACATCTCTGTGAGAAATGATGGCAGTCTTAAAAGAACAGAAAGACCTTGGCACAGGCAAGAAGACTGTCCTACAAAGTGTGTGTGTGTGCAGCTGAGGCATGACTCCAAGCAGACAGCCCTCCATCTGATACATGTCTGAATCGTCAGCTACCCAAGTCCCAAAATATAAATACAGAGCAAACCGCTCCATCAAGGCACTAGGTACTCTTCATTTTGAAACACTTCCCAGTTTCCCTTATATATAAAGATGGCACTTTACTGATTAGTTGAGTAGCCTGTATAATTAACATTAAAAACATTATGATTCCTTCAAAGGCAGATCCTCTCTCTCAAAGCATTTTGCCTTGCAGATGGAATCAAGTACTTCTAACACCATCCCCAGGCAGTCCCAGAGCTCTTCTGAAAACAGCTCCCTGAATGGTATCAATAGGAAATACCTCCTCAAGTGTCAGTTGCAGAACCAGAACACGGCAGAAAGGAGGCTCCAGCCTTTATTAACACTCTCCATATTCTAAGCAGGCCTGTGCTTTGACATATGATTTCTACACACTGAAAAGAAAAGAAAATGGGATGAGGGATCAAAAGCCAGAGTAAAAGACTTCCTGAGATCCTTATCCACTCTGAATCTCTCTTCTTTAGATAAGGGCCAGTGGCAGAGGAAAAAGAGGAGAAAGAATTCTTAAAGGAAACAATTTCCTATTCCTGCTCATCCTGTACAGCCGACAGAGTCCAAGGATATGTGGGACTTTGAACTCGCTTCTCCCCTGACCGGCTTTGTCTTTCAGTGCCCTGTAACAGGAATTATTTGATGCTGGGTTTATAAAACACTGATCACCACTGTATGAAGAAGTCTTGGAACTGCAGTTATCAGACTACAGGTCTCTCAGTAGGCTTAGGGCAGGGCTTCTCAACCTCAGTATTACTAACACGTGCCCCTGGGCTCTACCTACCTTTGCTGTGCAGCACACTCTCCCTTGTCCCAAATCGTAACAATCAAAATTATCTTCAAATACTGCCAAACGTCTTAGGGAGTAAGGGGGCCAGGACCATTCCTGGTTGGAAATCAACGACTATCCTAAACCATGTGGACGAGCGTGTGTGCGTGTGTGTGTGTGTGTGTGTGTGTGTGTGTGTGTGTCTGTGTGTGTTTATGCATACAAATTAAGAAGGAAGAAAAGAAAAAGAAATGATGGGCGTTTAAGAAAAGAGGGAGGCATTTTATCTCTCTGATTCAAAAACTGCCCCACCCCAGATGTGCCCATAAATTTGAAATTATCCTGGTGCCTTTAAATACCCCATTCATTAGCTCCAGTGAAAAGACATTTGCATTGGCTATATAAATCTTGGCTAGAGACCACATTTGGGGAGACATGGTCAAACTTGAGGGCTTCAGCTTGCCTAGGCCGCCTCCAAATCTCAAGGTGTGACACGGAGGTAGCACCTGTTGATCACACGCCCAGGGAGGGCTGCCGCTGCCAAGACAAACAGGGAAAGGGTACAGAGTCCGTGTTGTGGACTCTGGATTCTTGTGGTCATGTCAGTCCGGTTTATGCTTCTATTGCCAGGCTCCTATTTTAGGGTTCCTTTTCCCACATCAAACTATAACAATAAGAAACAGCTAATATTTCCTCTGTGTCAACCACTGTCTAGTACTTAAATCCACAAAAATAATCCAATTTAGTCCCCACTACTAGGTAGAGTTTTACAGGGAAAGCAGCATGACAGAAAGGGGGCAGAATCTCTTACCTCCCATCCCACACTTAGTAAGAACAGGAGCTGAACGTGACCTAGAAAAGCAGCCACAGAGCCCTGATCAGTTAGGGAGCCACCTTCAGAACTGTCATTCATCTGTTCCTCATATCAGAGAGCTAATGGGGAAAATGGTAAGCAGGAAATGAATGAAAAAACTACCCACTGCCAAAATACCCATATCCACACAACACTTAGTGGGCCACATATGACCAATTTATTTCCTCAAGAAATCAGTATTTTATAGCATAAAAATAAATGCCAAATCCAGCCCATAAGCCATCCAATAGCATTTTTCTTTTCTACCAGCTATCTAAAATTAAGAAACGCTGCAAACGCCCAGAAGCGATGGAACTGACAGCCGTACAGTCACTACTGCATTTCACAAGATTTAATGTTTGCTATTTTTGCTTCAGATCTGCTTTAACATTTTAGATATAAAATTTTATAGGTAAAGCAAAACACGCATCCACGTTGATTTGCCAGTCCTGTTTATTCATTTTAGCAGTTGCACAATCCTCAAAGGTATATGAATAAACCCCAGCAAATTCACCTATTGCCTTGTGAAGGTCATTCAGGTTGTAGCCAGTTTTCCTCCATTACAAACTTGCTGTTGCAAATATTCTTATACATGTCACTCAAGCTACGTGTATCAAAAGCTCTCTAAATTACAGATGTTATTACTTGATCCAAAAGCATAGGTATCTTCAACTTTACTAAATCACTATTTAGCTCCCCCAAATGGCTGTATCAATTTATTCCACGCAATAGCTCTATTAAAAGAAGAAAAAAAGCCACACGTTATAATTCTGATTCATACTCTAACTCTTCATCATTCCATTGATGGGTGGGTCTTATATACAATCAATTCCCCAACATTTCAAAGGTGAAATGTCATTTCAGGGACAACATCTCTATATCTAAATGCAGTGGTTTTACCAGGCAGGGCAATTTACCTCTGCCATGACTTCTGAATTATCCTGAGAACACATGAACTGGATGTCCAAAAGTCTCAACCCAAACCAGCCCAGAGACTTCTCACTTCTCAGGAAGAGCACGGCAGATGGCTTGAAAAGCTCCCCAAGAGAAGTAACTATAATCTTTTCCATATATGATAACACACTGCACCAAGGGTCATCAAAAAAATTATGATCAATATTTAAGGATCATTTACCCAAGGCCAGGCAACAGATGATACCTGCATCATCAAACCATCCTCAGAACTAAGCACGATTCCCACTTTACAGATGGAGAAATTGTGGTTCCAAAAGAATAACTAACTACTCCAAAATCACAATACTAGCAAGCTGCAAAGCCAAACACAGAACCAATTCTAACTCCAGAACCAACATTCTCACTGCATTTCAAATACCACCTGCACAAGCCAGACTGTCCTTTTGTGCAAGTACATGTTACTTTCCAAAGGAAATACATTTATGTGGCCCTATCCTATCCATAACAAGTCATTTTGAAAAGTGTGTCCTTTACTAAGGTTTCAACAGTCAACAGGGTATGAGAAAAGCTGTTATCCTAGAAGCATCAGTGCCCTAGTTGAAAAGAGCGGGGGATATTTTCATCTGTGGAGAGCTTTGGCTCTGAACTTGGCTTCTGAAAGGCTAGACAAGAACACTCAGCTCTAAAACACAGATCCCTGGATCCTTAATGCCTGAGGCCTTTAAAGTTAAACAGCTTTTCTGAGAAACGGACAAAAAGAGAAAGAAAGAGAGAGTAATTTATCTCCTTTAAAAGGGATGGCAAGCAGGCAATGTTGCCAGGGAGCCCTAATTCTGCAAGGCCTTGGTTGATTTCCAGACCCTGCTGCCCTGACTACGAAAGCTACTGCCCCAAAATCAATGGGAAGAGGAATACAAGATGAATTCTACAACATAAAGCTGCAGAGAAGCAAATCTCACATCAACAAAACTTTCTTCGTTTCATGGAAGTTACTATAATTTCTAGCAAACAAATCTGACCATGATCCAATAGGACCCAGAGGATGAATTTTTTTTTTTCTAGTAGAATCAAACACCCAAAAGAGTCAGCATTTTTATACTTTTTAAAAAGTAAATGAGAATGAGGAATACTGGAAGGGACCTTTAAGATACTCTGCTGATTGCCCCTTCATTCTAGAAAACGGAAAAGGAAGCACAGAGATGCTGACAGTCTAAAAACACTAGTCTCAATTTCCCCAAAACCTCTCACTTTGAATATTCATCTGTAAGTAATGTTATCCCACAGCTGATTATTCAAGTGATTTTTTGAAAAATTTATCAGTCATATTCATTAATTGAGCTTTCAGTAAATGATCTAATTTATTTCATAAACAGAAGCCTGGCACAACTCAGTTATTATTGCTAAGATTGCCTCTGTTTTAACCAACATTTCAGTGGAACTTTATGGTTTTATACAGATAGCACTTTCTTATATAATCAATCTGATGCTCGAACCTGGGAAGCAAGAATTATTTTGCCTACTGGACAATGGAAAATTTAGCATCAGTTAAGTCTGTTGGTATAAAACGTGTAGACATAGATATCCCAACAAAAAGCAAGAAAACAGAATGATATCTGACAACCACTAGGATCCAGGTATACATTTGTCTACAAAGCATAAAAGCCACACAGAAGACCAGACTTGCTTTACAAAACAGTTTAGACAGAGGGGAGCAACCCAAAGGCCAGAAGGTCTCATGATTCTGCTAACATCTAAAAAAAATTCTGAGCAAGTCATCAAACAGACCTTGTTATAAATGTGCATGCTGAATTAAGTATGAAGCTATTTCAGGTACAAAGGCCAATGCCCAAAGGAGTTCAAAAGCAATAGGAGAACTAGAGAGCCCAGCCTCAGAAACCTTGAAAACTATAAAGAACCATATCTGACCCCCAACCTGGGACCCTTTGCAGACTCAAACAAAAAACTATCCCTCTGTTACAAATTAGCCTCAGGGTAATTCTGTAAGCTCAATGTGTTCCCTTTGCCCAGCAAAACCTTGGAAGTCAAACTCACACAGGGAAAATTTAAAAGAAGGGGGAAAGAAACCAGAAAGAGGGTGGATGAACGAGGAAGGCCAGAGGGAGGCAAGAGAGGGTACTGAGTACTGAGGCAAGGGGGGTGGGACACAGAAATCACGGAAGGTCAGGAAGGCAGGGAGCGGGGCAGAGTGGTAGGAAATGAAGCCAGGGAGATAACCAGGGGCAAGATGATGTAAGGCCATTCTTCTGGTGCTTAGGCATTTTGAAATCAATTCTGAGAAAGGCAGCAAATCGGGAGAAGGTAGTAGGCAGACGTGACATAAACCTTAAACTCTCTGATCCTGGGGTTCTTCCACCATGAGGTATAACAGGCTCCACTGCACAGAGTTGTTATGGGGATGAAATAAGGTAACGTTGTAAGCTTCCAGTCTAGAACCTGGCATAAAGCTGGCTCACAGGACATGCCTCCCCTCTTCTTCTCTGTTCTTCTTCCCTTGGTTAAGGGAGAATTTAAGGAGGGGCATAAGAAAAAGAGGAGACTGGCGGTACTGCGCCAACCCAGCTCTAGTCGTTGAAACACACCTACAGGATGGCCACGGAGGATTGAAACCACACCAGCCCCTCATGCTCCAAGTTCCCCCAGAGCAAGGTACTCAGCCCAGAGCACAGACTCCTGTGGAAGAAACAGCACCATGCTCTAATGCTACCACCCAGCCCTAGGCGTCCCAAGCTCCCTGCAACTCGGGGCTTCCCTCTCCTTACAAAGGGTCAGGAGCATCTGTGTGCCCGGCAACTCAGTTGAGAGGAAGGGAGACCTGTGTTCTTTACCTCTACAACTTGATCACCGATTGACACAGGATATGTGCTCAGATCATCCTTAAAGAAGAGGCAAAGGGGCTGCACCTTTCCTGCCTCCCTCTGGGATGCCACGTCGGTCTCTCGCTCCCTGCTCTCTTCTCGCTCATCTCTTTCCTCCCACTCTCTGCCTTTTCTCTAACATAAAATAAACATATTTTTATATTTAAAAAAAAAGAAGAAGATGATGAAGAAGAGAAAAAGAGAGAGGTGAAGAGAAGGTGGTGAAGAAAAAGAGAGAGGTACAAGGTGAAGAGCTTGGACTATCAAGTGAGAGACACCGACCCTGAAACCCTGTTTCTGCCACTCACCAAAATGTGGGACTTTAGACCCTTGGTGTCCCTCTCTGAGCCTCAATTTCTCTCTTTTTTTTTTAATATGACAATGAAAATCAGGAAAGGATCAAATGAATGATGGGTATCAAGAGCTTAGTGCACTAGCTCATAAAAAATAATAAATTATTAAAGTTATGGTTCTTGTACAATAAAAAGAGAAGAAAGGAGAGAAGGGAACAGCCTCACTCGGGAAAGGTCATCAGCTCCAACTACACACACAGCCTCCCGCACTAGCTACTTACCCAGCAGGCACCTCCTTCCCTTGGCTTTTTCCTTCCATCAATTACCCATTTAACCATTCTCACTTCAGGCAAGCAAGTCAGCTCAACAGGGGCCGCTGGTATGTCTCCATATGCAATTGCTCCTTGGCCACGGAGGAGGCTGCAGGTTCTGCGGGGCAGGGGGTGTGAGGTCATGCCAGGCACCCGATGGGGGCACCATCAACGCCTGCTGTTGCTGAATCACAGTGACAAGATAGTCCGCTCAGTTCCAGAAGGAACTTCTGGGGCCAGGAGGCCATCTGGTACTGATCCCTTTCCAATCTCAGGCAATCTGAGGAAGAACTACTCCTGGCTGGAAGGAT
Source organism: Galagoides demidoff (assembly GCA_963574575.1). Lineage (NCBI taxonomy): Eukaryota > Metazoa > Chordata > Mammalia > Primates > Galagidae > Galagoides > Galagoides demidoff. The sequence goes on from CAUYQV010169689.1 coordinate 22,829, forward strand.
GACGTTGTACCCAGCCGACAAGAAATGCTGAAACTCCTGTCAAACCCTCTCTGAGCTCCGGGCCTCACTCTCCCATCATCTTGCTTCCATTGCCACCGTAAGTCTCTGTTAGGATAAAAAAGCAGCTAGTTCCAGGGAGGAGAAAATTCTGTAGAAATGGAATTTTTATAAAAAGGAGATATGCTCACTTCTCTCCCTCAACTCGCAGCCAGGTGTTAAACATGCTCCCCTTTTCCTTCTGGTCCTCAGCCACAGCTCCAACTCTATGCCAGCCAGGGTGGTGGGGTCAGAAGCCTTCCAGTTCCTGACTAAACCCCTTCCTGCTCTTCTAGGAGCCTAAAAAATAAGGATCATGCTGGGCACAGAGGTTCACACATGTAATCCTAGCACTCTGGAGGTCGAGGTGGGTGGAGTGTTTGAGTTCAGGAGTTGAGAGACCAGCCTGAGCTAGAGTAAGACCCAGTCTCTACTAAAAAATAGAAAACCTAGCCACTTGTAGTGGTGCAAATCTGTAGCCCCAGCTCCTTGGGAGCCTGAGGCAAGAGGATCACTTGTGCCCAAGAATTTGAGGTTGCAGTGAGCTATTGATGCCACTGCACTCTACCCTAGGCAACAGAGTAAGACCATCTCCTTCCCACCCACCCTCCTAAAAACAACAACAAGGATCATGGTCATGGGCAAACAGAAGCATGGGTTACTAATAGGCAAAATGAAAAACATTTTGACTGTGTCAAGGTAGAAAAGGGAAGTACAGGTGTTTAATAGGCAAGATCTAATAATAAAATGATACCCACTAAAAGTATTAATATTTGGAGGCAGCATCCCTAAAGAGCAGACAGATCAAAGTCAGCTGGTTCTTGGATGCAGCAGGGATGCCACTGCATGAATTATCCACACCACATATGAGCAGGCACAGAGGAGTTCCCTGGTTTAGTTATACCGTCCCCCTGGAACCTTCCCAGGATCTTCATGCTGGCCCGTCAAAGGAGTCCAGATTATGTCTATAAACAAAGCAGAGCCTCTCTGACTGGCTAAGGAAGCCTGTCTCACTGCTGACTTAACTATGAAGACTTGTTACTGCACCAGCATACAGGATGATAATTAGATGTCAGGTCTTCTGACAAATGCTGAATCTCGCCATTTTCTAGAAGAGTACATATGCAGCCAGCAGAAAATAAAGAGTAATACAACACCGCAGGCCTTCTGTGGCTGCACTGGCCGCGGGGCCGTTGGAGGAATACATTTCCTTCTAGTGCAGTGGCCTAGGAAATCTGGCTATAGGGCCAGAAGACACATAAGCAGAAAGGAAGGAGAACTTTGCCAGTGAGAAAGCCAAGGGGCCCTGTCATGCTCATATGGTGGAAGCAGCTTGCTGCCACCTGCCCTGTCAGCAGGGAGGAGACTGAGGCCAAGAAAGGATGATTTTATTATGAGCAGGTATGGGGCCATCCATATGAGGATGGACCCCCTAACCCGCCTACCGCACAGCTGAGATAGTAGTCAAGGCAGGAAGCAGAGTCTGTACAAACTTACGTACCAGGTCAAGGTTACCCAGGTTCTAATCTTGGCTTCCCCATTTATGAGACATGTGATGCTTTAGACTGAGACCTCTAGCACCCAGTTTTCACAGCTAGAACATAGAAAAATACAGTAAGTTCCTCGTAGAATTTTTGGAAAATTAAATGAGATGCTCTGATGATGGCTCACATGTAGCTGCCTGGTGAGTGCTATTATCATGAACGTTACTGTCACTGTTGTTGCAGGAGTTGGACATGCCTGGATACAACTGAAAGCAGACTGTGGTTGACAGCACTCTAATTTGTCTAGTGTGAAACCCACAGATACCCAGATCATTGGATATCCTGGCCATGTACACACAGCAACTACCCAGTTTGCTTCTGGACAACACACCGTCATCCTCACTAAACAGCAAAAATGACCACAGTCTCCAGACATCAGACGCAGCCACAAGCTTGAACACAGAGCACTGGACAGAACAAAGTACCAACTGGTCTCAGAGCATATGAGCAAAGGAATGGCTGAATGGCCCTGTGACAGTGGAGGGCTGCTATGGAGGAACTTCCTGAGACACTGAAATATGACAGAACTTCCGCCAAGCCATATATTAAATAGACGTGTGGAGAAGAACACTGCGGGACAATCTGGGAAGCATGAGAAAACAGATACGCACAGCACGAGGAGACGGAACCTCTGATCCTCCCGGCCTTCTTCCCAGTATTCCTGAATCACGGTCTCTTCTCAATTTCTGAAGCACAGATGGAGAAGTGAAAACCTTAAAATGCCTGGGCTATTTGAATACTCCAGGTGGCTGGTGAACTGGATTTAAAGACAGCAACAGCAGTCAAAGAATTATAGCTGTAAGGTGAAAAATTAAGAGCTGAAACAAATTCAGTTCACCATGCAAAGCTGAACTTGATGGTTTATTAGAGAAAGATCAAGTGACAAGCAGATGACTCTGGTTTCCAAATCCCCTTAAGATTGGCCTTAATTCTCTTAGAATCCTTGAGATGCTCAGTTTAGCTACTTTGCGTGCAAGTGGATAGAATTATAAGGCTAGGAGCCTCCTTACCCAACCATGGGGACAGGGGAGCACTATCCACTTAGCCATCTGGCAAAGACAAGCATCTTCAGAGGTCAAAACCATGTAATAAGGGCTCTGTATTTCTCTGAGATGTCAGAATGCCTTTGTCTTCTGGGGTATGAAAAGAAACCCTAGGTGAACAAATAAAGGGGTGAAAAGATAGAATAGGGTCTAATTATTCAGAAGGAAGAATTTTACAACCTCTGAGAATTGTCAGTGGCAGGTCCAAAGGGAGGATTCCATCAGGGCTGTTTGAGTTTGTTCCCATAATAACCCCGGGAGGGAGGTATTATTACTAACCATACCATACACACGTGACAACCCGGGGATTCAGAAGGGACTTGCCTGCAGTTCCGTATCCTAGGAAGGGTAAAATCCAGAGTTGAGACCCAGAGCTGCCTGGCGCCCCTGCTGTCTTCCTCAACCAGCGTGACCCTAACCTTGAGTAGGTTGAGTGAGTTCTGCCAAATACTTAAAACACTGGGGTTCGTACCAGGTCGTTCCCTCTACCTGCTGAACTGTCTCTAGAAAGCAGAGAAAGAGTGAAGTGCAAGGGCAAAGCTGGCCTTTCTTTCTCTCAGTTTAAATGATAGCATTCTATGACAACCTGGAAAAAAACATTTAAGTCGTCATTCAAGGCTCGCGCAGAGCAGTGGGGAGCAGAGCCCCGTCTTAGAAACCTAGAGACATACTGTCCAAGGTAGCATGGGGGCTCCTGAGGCCCATACTGAAAAGCTGGAATAACGGCCCTGTGTGAAAAATAAACAGAAAAGATAAAGGGAAAAGGAAGACATCCTCCACCCAGTACAGACTCCTGCCCAGTCAACAGTGATGTTTCAGAGAAACGTCAGTCTGAGGAGGCCAGCAATTAATCTATGTTCCTGGGACCTGCAGCTAAATATGCACTCCAGCAGCCTTGTTCCAGCCAAATTTCTACCATATTTTTTCCTCTATTATTATTAAAAAGCTGTAAGAATTTTAGACTGAACACCCATAGACTCACCAACCAAAACACTCTCATTAACATCACCAAGGAAGGGCTCGGCGCCTGTGGCACACAGGTTACTGTGCCAGCACATGCAAGGAGGCTGGCGGGTTTGAACCCAGCCCAAGCCTGCTAAACGACAATGACAGCTATAACACAAAAATGGCCAGGTGCTGTGGCAGACGCCTGTAGTCCCAGCTACATGGGAGGCTGAGGCAAGAGAATTATTTTAGCCCAAAAGTTTGAGGTTGCTGTGAGCTGTCATGGCAGCTGGTGAGGCAGATGAAACCAGTGAAGAGAGAAGAAAGAGGACTCCACAGTCCTGATCTATTGACAACACATTACATGGAGAGCAGGAAGCCTCCCCTGTGCCCTACTGGCAGCCCAGTGAGATGTTCGACTGGCTCCTTTCAGTAGACAGGGAGTTCTAGAGTGCATACCACCCTGTGCAGTGCATTCACGGCACCAAACTGCAGAATCAATCTCTGTTAATAAAAAGGTACCAATAAACCATCTGAGTCTTTGCAGATATACTAGCTGGAATGACATCAGACAAAAACTAAGAAAACAGGAGGGAAATCCCTGAAACAGATTTTTACCAGCAGATCTAGAAAACAAAGTCCAGAGAATTGAGAGGTAACTGTCATCTACTACTCCTTAAGTCTGGAAAATACCAAGACAGTAGCAATAATCCTAGTTACTGTGAGTGTTTCAATGCATTTATCACATGATGATGCAACTTCAAAGTATCAGTACTTGCCCCTTCTCCTCTGCTTGAGTCATATCTTAATTCTACCCCCATAAGGTGCTTTCGGTATATTTTCACAATTCCTAATACATCTCTGAAACAGCAGTAAGCTCCTCCCATCAGGATGCTTGGCAGAAAATTTAAATAGTACAATAAACCCCACCAACCTCAGCATGCTTTAACTGCCCTACTGGAGCAGTGGCTGCAGTGTGAAGCCCCGGTGCCACTTGAAGGACTCTGCACTGATTGATATACTAACACCTGTCCTCCTTTTCCTGTCTCTGCCTAATTAACACCACCCTAGGCCTCCCTATCAGGCTTGAGAAAACTACAGAGACAGATCTGGGCTCACCTGGAGCTGAAAATTACTTCGCCACTAGCAAAGAACAATACTTTCCACATAAACAACAACAAAGACAACCTCTTTGGTCGCCTCTGCTTCATTTTCTTTTATGTGAATCATTTCTCCAAAGCTTTGAAGACAAAGGACTTGATTCTACTAACAGCCCACTGTGGCAAGACAGAAAGAGGAACACAGCCTTTTGTGCCCCCTCTGCCTGTCTCCTACAGCGATATCTTTGATCAATGTCTTCATGGGATTTTGGTTTTGGCTCCCAGTTTGACAAAAGCTTTGAGGAGCAATGACCATGACAATTTATTTTTTTAACTAAAAAAAGCCAGTCAGTGGAAACACTGAAGAATAAAAATTATAGCAAAGAACCTGCCTTTCCACCTTAAGTCACTGAAACTACAGTACAGGCTTACTTCCTAAAGGCCCTTCTTGAAATGACAGCAAAAAAATCAGCAATAAAAAGAAATCAACTAAATCAACTGTTGATATCCTCAAGAACATGGATCATTCTCCAAACAGAGTGCATGAAAAAAGTCAACCCCAAAAGGTTACTTACTGAGTGACTTTATTTATAACCCTTTGAAATGACAAAATTTTAGAAACAGAGGGAAGATTGAGCTCTCCAGGGGCCAGGAGAAAGGCAGGTGTGCTCACAAAAGGACAGCACATTTTGTGGAGGTAGGACTGTTGATCTTGACTGTCGTGGTGGACACACAAACATAGAGAATTTAAGACACATCAGGTGGTGGAAGCATACAACAGACCTCTCATGTATGCATGTGAAACACAGTTATCTGAAAATATTTTATTTATTTATTTATTGAGACAGACTCTCACTCCATTGCCCTGGGTAGAGTATCCTGGCACCACCCTAGCTCACAGCAACCTCAAACTTTTGGACTTAGCAATCATGTTGCCCCAGCCTCCCAAGTAACTGGGACCACAGGTGCCTGCCACAACACCTGGCTAATTTTTCTATTTTTAGGAGAGACAGGGTCTCATTCCTGCTCAGGCTGCTCTCAAACTCCTGAACTCAAGCAATCTACCTGCCTCAGCCTCCCAGAGAGCTGGGATTACAGGCGTGAGCCACCACACCTGGCCAAAAGTTTTAATTAAAAAAAAAAAGGGGGGAGGAGTATCCCTCTAAACCCTGGGGACAGGAAACTCAGTATTTTTTTCCCACTTGACAATGGGTTTTTAAGGCAGGGAATAAATCATACAAGGGTCTGTGACCCTTATGAAAGGGCAAGTCCACTAGAAGGACTGTCAACCAAATGGACTGTGCTGTCTAAAGGGCACATCAAAGTCCAGGGGACAGATTTCCTTCTCAGAGCAGCACTTTTATCATCAGTTTCAATTTCACATTTTACCTGGTGGAAGAACTGTGTTTTGGGGGGAAGAGAGGGGTTCCCCCTTAAGGTATCATTCTATAATTTCGGCTGGAGTGCAAAGGCATGGTCACAGCTCACTGCAACCTCAAACCCCTGGTCTCAGCCTCCCAAGCAGCTAGGATTACAGACATGCAACACTATACTTGGCTAATTAAAAAAAATTTTTTGTAGTGACAGTGTCTCACTATGTAGCTAAGACTGGTCTCTAACTCCTGAGCTCAAGAGCTCGTCCCACCTCTGCCTCCGAAAGTGATGGGATAATAGGCATGAGCCACACTGCACTCTGCCTAGAACTTTTTACTCTGAAATGTGCAGAGTATTTCTACCTCTGTATCCTGACACCTGTATCCTTTCTCTGTATCCTGTGTAATGTGACTAAGTAATTGCACATGATTTTATGGACTGGTGTACAAACTGGAATCCTTCAGTGTTTTTCAGAGTTGACTAAATTATAAAGTAAATGTAGCTAGTAAATGGTATGGCTTATTACTGATCAAAATTGAGGATATGAGAAGAGCAGTTCCTTATGAAAGTGTAAGGAAACGTATACATGTATACAACTGTTTACTGGGTACCTATTATGTAGGACAACCTGTATCAGATGCCAGAAATACGTAGGGTACAGAGAAGGTTATGCTATAGTGCAAAGAAAAGAAAACCCAACCATAACCACAACAATAAGAAAACACTCAGCAGTAGCCACTGCACAGACAGGAGCCTGCTTGGTCTCGGACCTCACTCTGCTTTCTCTGCAACCATGTCTGACAAACCCAATATAGCCAAGATCAAGAAATTCAAAAAGTAAAAACTGAAGAAGACAGAAATGTAAGAGAAAAATCCACTGCCTTCCAAAGAAACAATTGAACAGGAGAAGCAAGCAGGTGAGTGGTGATGAGGCGAGTGCCACCAATATGCACTGTACATCCCACAAGCACGGCTTTCTCATTTTACTTCTTTTGGCTGTTTAACTTTGTAAGATGCAAAGAGGTTAGATCAACTTTAAATAATTGTGGTGCCTCTTTCACACAGAATGATCAAGAACTATTGACAAGGAAGGCCTCACCTGTCTCTCCCATCTAGCTGCCTGGCTGGCAGGTAAGAAAAAGACCTTACCTTACATGTTGGTGAAGGAAGCAATGGGGCAGACTGACATTGGTTCCCTGCAGGGTGTAAAACAAAGTTTAACCAGAGTGCCATTTTTTTTTTGTTGTTGTTCAAATGATTTCAATTATTAGAGGAATACACACATTTTTAATATGCAAATAAAGTTTTAAAACTTGTGTGTGTGGGGGAGTAACCAGTAATTATTTACACAGGTTTAAATGTCATGTTACTTTAAAACTGTCCAATAGAAAAGTGATTTTAGTAGAAACTCCCTAGAGACTTGGGGTCAGACCATTAGTCATTCAACTAATTGAATGACTATTAGTCATTCAATATAGGTGAACAGGTGATCACCAATATGGTGATCATCTACTAGGCTTTCCTTGATTTAATCAAGAGTCTGGAACAACTCAGAAGGTTCAGAGACCAAACTCCCCAAGGCCTGGCATCCAGAACTATGAACTATCAAACCAGGACCTCAAATCAGGAAGCCTCCTTGTGTTACACTGTGTCTTCCATTTGATTTTGTTTAAAATAAAACTTTCCTTAGGGGAAAAGAAGAAAAGAAAGACAAGGACACAGGGAGAAATAAGACTTCCATTCATTATGGCCCTGATTTTTCCTTGCAGTAACAGAGTATGACTTTAAATAAACTGGAATTCAAAATCAAACCATAGCTTTGAATCTCAGATCTGTCACTTGATAACACTGTGACTTGAGCTACATAATAATCCTCCTTGGGATACGATGTTCTTGTGCCTAAAAAGATTACTGTATGCATTAAAAAAATTTTAATGTCCTTAAGGTCTTTAATAAACATCTAGCACATATTAGGTATATAATAAGTGATCAACAGTATTCTCATGATAAAGGATTGCAGCATCATTAAGTATTTTAAAAGATAACATTAATATGTATACAAAATACAAATATATTGAAAAAAGAACACTATCACTCCTTCTGTGAGCATCCACTGGATTAACCTTTATTGTATTTAAAAGTTTTTCAAAGTTAATCCCTAAATAAATCAGAAACACAGCCATAACTTCTTTGTCTCCAACTCCTAATTCTTTCTTCATGCTCTATATACTTAAAACATGGAAGTGATATTGACTAAAGCAAGAAGAAAAAAGACACAGTATTTGTTTTTAAATTTATGAATAAATAGTTTATTAAAATGAGTTTGTAATGAATTAGTTGATGTGCTAGGGATCAGCACCATGGTTATAAGCCTTAAATGTGAATAGATAGTCTCCGACCCTAATTTCAGCTCCTCCCAATTGGCATCTGACCTGTTTTCAATAGAAGTCCTGTATTACAACAGTGTGCTCCTGAAGTATGAGTGGAGAGTAAACATCCATTTAGTGTTAAAAACAAATACAAACAGAACACTTAATATCCCAGGAAAGGTAAAAAATGTCTTTCTCTTTAATGCATTGGGAAAATAACTAACATCAAAGCTAATTTCGTTTAATCCCATAATTATATGAAATTTCTATTATAAACATATTGATTACAGGTTCATTTTGAAAACTAAATGGCAAAGTTGAGTTTATTCTTAAAAACAAAATTGGCTTCAGAACCACTCGCAAAGTAGAATATCCGTTTTTTTAAGAGAAATAAAAGGAGATGGTAATATTGTTAATAAAAATGGATTAAAATACGTTTGCTCCTAAAACTGTCTCCTCTAGCTGCTTCTGAACTAGGCTTCTGGTAGTAGTGTGCCACCTATTGTTGTAAAATGAACTTCTATATTTGTAATTTTCCTATTCAGTACTACAGGGAAGAAAACCTTCCAAGTGTCTTTCTAAAGATGAGTATTCTCCTTTCCTTAACTTTTTTGGTCACTATTCCAAAACCTAAAATACAAATGGGCCTGAGAGAAAATAACCTTAAAAAAAAATTATTGCAACCCATTGGAAACATGCAGCAGTTTAACCCAGGTTATTTTCATACAGGGCTGATTTTAAACCCAGTAGTATTTGGCAATGACTGGAGACATTTCCAGTTGTCAAGATGGGGAGAGTCATTACCGGCTTCCAACAAGTAGAGGAAGGGAGGCTGATGAATAATAGAGGACGCGGGGCAGCACCCCCAGCAAAAAATTAAACATTCCCTCTGTCCACAGAGCTGAGATTGTGAGAGTCCGGTTCAACCCATCTGATGTTATTTCTCCCCAAAATGAAGAAAGCCACATATGATTACAGGGGAAAAGAAGCCAATTTCACAAAGCCAACAGTCAGCAAAATACCGTATTTTGCCACGTATAGTGCACATATTTTTGCCCAAATTTTTGCAGGGAAAATAGGGGGGCACATTACACATGGGTCCTACTAATACCAAATCTGTGTAAATGTTTTTAATTCTTCTATTTAGAATTAAATAACCCTTTCTTATACCACAATATATTAAAAAATAAATGCTAAAATTCCATCATAATATAAAAAACATTAAAAATTTGAATTAAAAAATTTAATGAGGGCTGGGAGTGGTGGCTCACACCTGTACTCCTAGCACTCTGATAGGCCAAGGCAGGTGGACTGCCTGAACTCAGGAGTTTAAGACCAGGCTTAGTAAGAGTGAGACCTGTCTCTAAAACAATAGCAGGGTGTTTTGGCTGGCACCTGTATTCCTAGCTACTCAGAGGCTAATGCAAGAGGATCATTTGAGCCCAAGAGTTTGAGGTTTCTGTGAGCTATGACACCATGACATTCTACTAAGAGTGACAAAGTGAGGCTCTGTCTCAAAAAAAAAAAAAAAAAGAAGAAGAAAGAAAGAAAAGGAAGATTTATTTCCTGAATGTTTGGGCAAAAACCATCGATACACATTATATGTGGCAAAATATGGTATTAACAAAAAGTGGATAAAACATCACAGACTACATTAGTCTTTGCAAGATTAGTATAAAGACTAATCATAGTACCAATCAGTGAGTTATAATTTAATCATTTAAAAAAATTAAAACAACTGACAGCTAAAAAGCCTTGTGGTATACAGGATCTCAATCTGACCTTGCTCTCAGTCCTCCAGCAAACTCTAACAATCCTTGAAATAATACTCTACCTATACTAAAAAATGATTACTGTCAGGATGCTATGCTGGGCAGAGGCGATCACGACAAGTGTACATCACTTGGTCTCTGCAGTCCACTCCCTGTCTTAACCCTCACAGCAGACATCATTAATCAATCAAAGACACAGACTCATTCACACATGGTGCTCCAGACAGCCACTACCAGTTATGGAGTTGCCATGAGAGAATCTGTGAATTTAGGAGAGGGGGGTTCAAGTATTGCCTTGGCCACTGGAGGGCTGTATGAACTTGAACAAATTACTTAAACTCCCTGAGTGTTTTTTCTTTCAGGGTATATAAGATGCACCAGGATCTTTAAAGGACTTTTTAAATTCTAACTCCAAACAAGATTTTGCGATATGAAATTCCTGGAGTAATGAGTATTTGTACCTTAACTGCAAAACTGCCAAATACCAAATATATGAGGAGGCTCAATGAAGGAGGTAAGAAGAAAGATTAGACACACACAGGACCACAGAGCAGGACGAAATTCATCAGAAAAAGAAACAGCCAACATAAAAAGGCATTTTATTTTTAACAATAAAGGAAGAACATTTAGAGAGACTGGAAAAAGTCCGAGGTGGACAATCAGCAATGGTAAAAAGTAGAACAAAACTGTGGAACAGATGTAAGCTTCATTTCATCATAGCTCTGCTACTTTTGACTTGTTCTCACAGACAGTTTAAAAAGTCAAATACACCCCCTCCCCCAATTTGGAGATAGAGTCCTGCTGTGTCCTCCAGGCTACATGTACTGGTATCATCTTACCTCACTGCAACCTTAAACTCCTGGGCTCAACCTATCCTCCTGCCTCAGCCTCCCAAACAGCTGAGACTACAGGCACCCACCACAACATCCAGCTAATTTTTCTATTTTTCACAGAGATGGGGTCTTTTTCACAGAGATATTCAGGCTTATCTCAGACTCCCCAGCCTCAAGTGATGTTCCCACCCCTGCCTCCCAAAGTGTTAGGATCATAGCCCTGAGTCATCACCACCTGGTCAATCTTATTTTTAAAATACCTTCAAAAAAATTTGGTCTTAAAAAGTAGACGAGTGATGTCCAGAGTTTAAGGGTGATGAGAACCGGAGAGTGACTGTTTAATAGGTATGATGTTTCCACATGGGGTGATGGTTCCGTCATATCAAGAACATACTGAGTGCCACTGATGTGTACAATTTAAAATGTTTAAAATGATAAATTGTAGGTTATGTGTATTTTGCAACTAAAAAAAAACTTGGGTCTGATGATTCTGCCAGTACAAGAAACTGAGGTAATCATGCCATCACTAGCATTTCCAACCACAGATACCAGGACTTAAAGGAAACATGATGAGGGAGGGAAGGCAACTAGGAAAGCTCTTCAGGGGGTAGGAAGAGGCAGAAACTGAACCTGTATAGCCAGAGCTTCTCCCTGACTTCAAGAAACCCATCCCCTAATTCCTCAACACCTTGAAATCCAGAGGTTGTCCCCTCTCCCATGTTCCCTTGGTTTCTTTTCTTTTTTCTTGAGACAGAGTCTCACTTTGTTGCTCTTGGTAGAATGCAAGGGTAGCATAGCTGACAGCAACCTCAAATTCTTGGGCTTAAGAATCCTCTTGCGTCAGCCTCCCAAGTAGCTGGGGGTACAGGCGCCCACCACAACACCGGGCTTGCTTTAGAGATGCGGGTCTCAGTCTTGCTCAGGCTGGTCTCAAACTCCCGAGCTCAAGCAACCCACCTGCCTCAGCCTCCCTGAGTGCTAGAATTCCAGGCATGAGCCGCCACATCCTGCTTGTTCCCTTGGTTTTACAGCTAACATCCCTCCAACCCATCAATACAGTGTTCAAACAACCGGAGGCTCTTCACGGCAGCCAGCTGTCTAACAGGAGGCCTGAAGCACTATTCAAACCAAGAACCTGAAAACTAAGAGAGAAATAAAAGAAATTATAATTATATATGTACTTTACTTTAGAGAGGTCTACTCTATCTTATTATTTTATATCCCTAAGTAAAATATTACAGAACTATAAAGTCTACTTTAACAGAAACATTCTGAAGCTATTTCAAGTCTTCCTCCAAACCACATTTTGAAGTTTCACTTGGAAGATCGAAATACAGACAGTAAAATTCTAGAAGACTCCAGGGAACCAGAGAATTCTAGAAAACACACTGAAGACCACCAGACCTGGGCAAGAATGCTGGTGTTTGAGAAAGGGCGTGAGAACATGTTTACGCCAAGGAAGCACAAAGACAATTAATTACAAAAGACCAAAGATTTAGTAAGTTGGGATGACATGACTGCAAAATTCATGGTTCTCAAAGAACCTCTTGGAGGAAAAACTCCTACAGAAAAAGAAAGGACAGAGAAGACCTAGGAAAAGAACTCACTTGTAAAAGAGTTACATACTGCTACTTTCACCATCTAAGTGCTTATGTCTGAAAGTCAGCACCTGCAACCCCTCAGTGCTTTTAGGGACCCAGCAGGGGACTGGAAACTAAGCTGCCATGGCTTGTTGTAAAGAGCAGCAGTGCACAGTAACTGTGCTACTCTCTGATTTAGTGAAAATAAGATGAATTTAAATCACAGCCATCTCCAGAAAGACCAGGAACCAGTCTAAAAACTAGGTATACCACTAGAAACCAGCAGCATTCCAGCTTTCCCAGAAAAATTAATGCAAATATGTGTTCATACTGCAAAGAAAAAAATCCTAGGACACAGAATTTTGTATCTTAAATTCTAACTGTTCTCCACTGCACCATCAGCATTATCTGTCTCTGCAATGCCCACATTACAGAGTGTCAGGATTACACGGATTTTCCATACACCTACCTGACACCAGGTTTAAACCTCAGGTGAGTGATGCCCACTCAGGCTGCTCATATTACAGGGAAAGACATTTCTGGGTCTTATCTAGGCCAGGTCCACAAGCCTAATGCCTGATATGCCTATAAATGTACACTGCAGCACTGCCAATCACGTACCTAGCACAGACTCCCTAATAGGGCAATTCATAAAAAAGGCCTATGGCATGCAATGTGCATACATAAGTGTGTGGGTTTACATTCAAGAAACATTGTATGAGGAAAAAAGATCAAAATGGGGTACTGCATTTCAGGAGGGGGACAGGAGTAAACAAAGGAGTCAGAGGGTCCTTCAGTCTTTTCCAGGTACTTCACTCAACCTTCCCTCATTAACCTCCCACAACATGTAGACCAAGGAAGGTGAAATCAGACCCATTTTAGAGATAAGAGAGGCTGAATGTTTTTATAATTATGGTTATTAAAAAAAAAAACGGGGGCGGCACCTGTGGCTCAAGGAGTAGGGTGCCGACCCTGTATACAGGAGGTGTTGGGTTCAAACCCGGCCCCTGCCAAAAAAAAAAAAACAGGCCAGGCACAGTGGCTGACGCCAACAATCCTAGTACTATGGGAGGTCGAGGTAGATGGATTGCCTGACCTCAGGAGCTGGAGACCAGCAAGAGCAAGATGGAGACCCCATCTCTAAAAATAGCCAGGCATTACGGTGGGCTCCTGTAATCCCAGCCACTCAGAAAGCTGAGGCAAGAGGATCACTAGAACCCAAGAGTTGAGGTTGCTATGAGCTATGACACCACAGCTCCCTACCAGGGGCGATAAAGTGAGACTATCGCCTGTCTCAAAAAAAAGAAAAAAACAGAACTAGCTGGGTGTTGTGGGAGGCTCCTTGTAGTCCCAGCTACTCAGAAGGGTGAGGCAACAGGATCACTTAAGCCCAAGAGTTTGAATTTGCTGTAAGTTACGATGTCATGTACTCTACCCAGGGTAACAAAGTAAGACTCTGTCCCCCTTCCCCCAAAAAACAAAGAAACAAAACTCAAGACACTGGGTTGAAAGGACCCTAAACAGTACCCTGAAGCATTTCAAACTAAATAAAACTAAAGATCAAAGAGGTTTATTGTCTCTTGTAACACGTAAATGTTCAGGGCACAACTGGTGTCCAGGTGTCCAGGGCTGCTGAATTCAGGGCTCAAATCCTCTCCACAGACCTCGTTCTCTCTCTTCCTGTAAATCAGCTCTGCTTTCCAGTTATGACTTCACTCTAAATAGGCCTTCCTCTCTTTATGGGCTACCAGTAGTTCCTACGTTATGTTTCTATAAGCTTATGTTTATGCTTCTTTCTTTAAAAAAAAATGTTTTTTAAGAGACAGGATCTCACTATGTTGCCCAGGCTGGCCTCATGCTCCTGGGCTCAATCAATCCTCTGACCTCAGCCTCCTGAGTAGCTGGGACTAAATCATGTATCACCAGCTTATAGTGTTCCTATGCACAGGTAAGGTCACAGAAAGGCCTTTGACACAGCAGTTTGAAGAAAAGCACAGAAATGAGTTCCTTTAGATGGGATTTGGCCATATGCCCACCCCTGACCCAAACAAAGCAATTTTAACCCCCATCCCCATGACCAGGCCCAGAACACAAGGCCATTCTTACAATCCAGAGGGAGTCAGGGGAAAAAAAAAACCCAGCTTACTCCAGAACACATCAGAGCTTGCGAGATGTGCACCTTTTACCTGAAGGATTTCCTGACACCCTGCATTAGTTAGCACACTTCGCAACAAATCACCCCAGAGTCAGTAATTTAAAGCACCAATAAACATTTATTATCTGTCACCATTTCTATAGGTCCAGAATGCAGCAACAGCTTAGTTGTGTGGGTCTGTGGGTCTGGTTCGAGGTTTCTCATGAGGTGGCAGCTGGGCCTACAGTCACTTCAAGCTTAACCAGGGCTGGAGTATCCATTTCCAAAGCAGTTCATCCACATGGCTGGAAAAAGGTGCTGGCTGTTGCCAGGAGCCTCAGTTCTTCCTCAATGTCCTAATGATATGGTGGTGGGCTTGTTCCCAAGAACAATCACAAGACCAGGGCAGAAGGTACAGTTCCATCATGGCCTGGTCTGAGAAAGCATACACTGTCTCCTCAGCCACAGTCCACTGATCACACAAACCAGCTCCGATCTTGTGTAAGAAAGACTAGAAAGGGATGTGAATGCCAAGTGAGGATCGGGGGTGGAGAGGGGTGGGGGGTAGGGCATTTTGAAGCCAGCACACACCTTCTCTAAAATTTCACCTTTCTCATGCTTCATAGCTCCCGTTTCCTGCTTTAACTTCTTCTGCTTTAGAATTTACACAACATGCTTTACTCTTTCTGTTTCCCACAGCAGAACACAAGCTCCCCAAGGACAGGCATTGTTTATGTTTTATTCACTATTCTACCCCTGGCATCCTTTTTTTTTTTTAAAGTGACAGTCTCACTCTGTCACCCTGGGTAGAGTGCTATGGTGTCACAGCTCACAGCAATTTCAAACTCCTGGGCTCAAGCCATCCTCTTGCCTCAGCCTCTCAAGTAGCTGAGACTATAGGCACCTGCCACAACACCTAGCTAGTTTATCTATTTTCAGTAGAGACGGGGTCTTGCTCTTACTCAGGCTGGTCTCAAATTCCTGAGCTCAAACAATCCACCCTTCTTGGCCTCCCAGAGTGCTGGATTATAGGTGTGAGCACTGCTCCAGGCCCCACCCGCAGAGCTAATAGAGGCAGCTGGCAGAAAGAAGTCATTCAGCAAGTGAAGTTAGAAGAACACAGGAGAGAGATATGGATGCCAAATAGGGAACAGCAAGAGAAGCTTCAGCAAACTATGGTGCATGTACACCAGGGGGTACTCAGCATAAAAACAGAGACTTTACATCTTTTGTATTAACCTGGATGGAGTTGAAATACATTCTTCTTAGTAAAGAATCACACAAATGGAAAAGCAAGTATCCAATGTACTCAATACTAAGATGAAACCAGTAGACGAACTAATTGATACAAACCCACACAAGAGAAGGATTCAATTCAATTCAAGTTGGGGAGAGGGGGAGAGCTGGGGGATCTGTGTGCTCTCCACCTTTGAGGCACAATATAAGGATATATGGCACATCTCCGGGTGCAAGGCACAACTACAGCAGAGACTTTACCTAAAAAACACAAACATTTTCACGGCATTGAAACCTCATTTGAACTCTCATATTAATCTGAAATAAAAACATAAAATAAAAATGACAAAGAAAGAAAAATAAATACCTCATTATACATCAAGTTAGGCCTTTGACAAGTCCAGCTTTCAGGACCTGAGCAAATCCAAGCATGGACATCCATATTTTTTGTTGTGAAAACATTTTTTAAATAGGCCCCAGAGATCAGGCAATTTTTACAAAGCAAACTGTTGCACAGTGCTATCACACATGGTAATTAAAGCCCAAAGCCCTCAGAGCCAAGTTGAAGTTGACAAAAGTCATAGGCACCAAGACGCAAAGAGCACTAAGTGAGCCAGAAATCCAGATTCCCCAGTTCCAGTCCTGATTCTGCCTCTATACTGAACACTCATCACCATTCTTCTCTAGGACTCGGATGCCCATAAGGAACAACATAGCTGTTCTAACACCCAGTTCTAACAGCCCAGTTCTAACACCACTGCAGCTGGAGGTTGATGGACGGTGCAGGGCCATGTTCCTATAGAACTATTCAGGTCAGAAAACCAGAACCATGCAGGTGGATGTGTCTGAACACACACCTGCATCTTAACCTCACTTTCCATTTTTAAAATGTTATGCCAACTACCAAGCCTGCCTTATAATCATTGTTCAGCATGCTTGAAATATACATTGTCCGGAAAGGTTAGAATAATTCTCATTACAACTTAATAACTGACTGTAAAAGAGAAACTCAGATGTCATCCTCTTGGGATAGTGAATGAGCAAAAATGCCTCCTTTTCAAAGGTTATGCTGAGGGAAAGATAGAGGCAGAGAGAGGAAAAAATAATAATATCTAGTATTATCTTTAAATACCTTAGAAAGAAAATAAACAGACGGTTTTGCTAAACTACCTGAAATCTAGTTTCAAAAGCATTAGCAATATTTTATCATCAACCAAAAATACAGCCAGAAGTGTATCAATAATGTTTTACTTACTTATTGCTACAGAACAAATTACCTCAAAATTTAGTGGCTTGAAACTAATAATATAAATTTCAACACAGTTTCTAAGGGTCAGCCAATACAGATAACTATAATTATAAACATTAGAAAATTATGTGGTTCTAATTTAAAATGACTACTTAAACTGAAAGCTATTCCTTAACCACACCTTCTAATTTTTTACCTTTACAATTCTGCTAATTGAAGGGAAAAGAGAAGAAACTGATTGTGCTAGAACTTCAACCAGAATATATCTCTATCACTAGACATAAATTACAACAACAGTCTAATAATTCCATCAAGAATAGTCTCCAATTCCAAGGATCCTAGTGACAGTTCTCAGTTATTTTTCAATTTACATGAGCTTTAGTCAGGGCCTGGTGGCTCATGCCTATAATCTTAGCACTCTGGGAGACCAAGGTGGGAGGATCACTTGAGCTCAGGAATACAAGACAACCCTGAAGAAGATTGAGACCCCATCATCTCTGAAACTAGCCAGACATTGTAGCAGGAGCCTGTAGTAGCTACTTGGGAGGCTGAGGCAAGAGGATTACTCAGGCCCCAAGAGTTTGAGGTTGCTGTAAGCTATGATGCTACAGCCCTCTACCAGGAGCAACTGAAACTCTGTCTCAAAAAAAAAAAAAAAAAACCCAGGAAAACCCATAAGCTTTAAATGATTTAGTATACCTTACCTTAGTCTAATTCTCTGAAAACAGATAACTAATTCAGACAAACCATTCCCCACTATGCAAGCAAGTATTAAATGGTCATATCAATTTTGACAGTGACAGGTAATTTATACTGTAAAGCACATTATGAGATACGAGGTAAATTTATTTGGTGGCAGCAGATCTTGTGTATTTTCTGCCTACCTCGCACCTATATTTCTAAAGCAGCTGGGTTTTCCACCGTACTAACATGTTTTTCCAACTGGATCCTTTCTTTGTGAACCATTCAAGTAGACCACTGACCCTCCTCCTAAAGCAGACCCATCATTCAAAGAAGAGACTGTGAAACACAAGCAGTAAAAAAAAAGTTCAGATCAGAATTATCCCTGAATTGAATCCTTTTTGAGCTGGGTTTTTCAGCTTTCCCAGAATTTTAGCAGCTCCCCTATCTTTCTCCAACAAATGCCATCTTGGCTTAAACTTAACCAGAATAGCCTTCTGCTGTCTGCAACACAGGCTGACACTGCAAGGGTTAATTTTGTTTCTTTTGTGGACTTAGTCTTAGGACCACATGGTTGCTGTTGAAAAGATAAGGGTAACCCCTATTAGTGAGGAGGTGAAAAGAAGCAGAGTTATTGTTAACAATGAGACTCACACCTAACCTGACACCTCTCTCTTCCATGCTGGGGCCTCTGAAAACACTAGTGGCAGGTGCCCATGCAAGCTTCCTTTTATCAGATACAGCACAGGGACGTAACATTGAGATCTCCCTTTAAATCTATCCTATTTCATACAAAGGCATATTTTGCTTTGCAAAAAGAATCCCTAAGATTTGCTTAAAGACGGTGCTTTCATTTTTGTGGTGTCTATTAAAATTTAGATGTGCTTACCATAAACAGTGGCATATGGGTACATGGACGCATGCAGACAGATGTTCAGTAAAGTATTGTCTCAATATCAATAAAACATAAACAACCTAAACATTTAGCAACAGAATAGCAAATAAATAACTATGGAATAGTCACAATAAGAAAATACAGCAGTTTATAACATAAAGCAGGGCCGGGTGCAGTGGCTCACACCTGTAATCCTAGCACTCTGGGAGGCCAAGGCGGGTGGATTGCCTGAGCTCATAGGTTTGAGACCAGCCTGAGCCAGAGCAGGACTCTGTCTCTAAAAAAAAAATAGCTGGGTATTGTGGTGGGCACCTGTAGTTCTAGCTACTTGGAGGCTGAGGCAAGAAAATCACTTGAGCCCAAGAGTTTGTGGTTGCTGTGAGCTATGATGCCACAATACTCTACTCAAGGCGACAAAGTGAAACTGTCTCAAAAAAATAAAAAATAAAATAACATAAAATAACACAAAACATAAAGCAAATGCAAACTAATACACATAATATGCACAGGCACAAATACAGGAAAGTCATTTTTAAAAAGTATTTTATTTATACATAGGCATACACAAATAGTAATATATTATTACCTTCATGTTTAAAAACAAGGATATTAAATATTTCCTAAGGGGAAATACGTATTTTAAAAAAAAAACCTAGCAGTGTTATATACAACACGAGTCTAGGTGAGACTTGGGATTAAGGAAAACAAAGGGGAAGGAGGTTTGTGGGAAACATTTCCCTTTTTTGTTAGAAGAATATAACCATGTATTCCTTATAACAATTTAAAAAATCACTCATAAAAATTTAGTAGCATTAAAAATTTCAATTTACTCTAAGTTAGATTCACCATAGGAACTTTTTTTGTTTTTTGAGACAGAGTTTTACTATGTCACCCTTGGTAGAGTGCTGTGACATCACAGCTCACAGCAAACTCAAACTCTTGGGCTTAGTGATTCTCTTGCCTCAGCCTCCCAAGTAGCTGGGACTACAGGCACCTGCCACAATGCCAAGCTATTTTTTTGTTATAATTGCCATTGTTGTTTGGCAGGCCCAGGTTGGGTTCGAACCCACTAGCCCCTGTGTATATGGCTGGCACCCTAGCCACTGAGCTATAGGCACCGAGCCTAGTCATAGGAACTTTTTTTTTTTTTTAAACAGTTTCTGGCCAGGACCAGGTTTGAACCTGCCACCTTCAGTATATGGGGCCGGTGCCCTACTCCTTTGGGGTATAGGCGCCGCCCGCCATAGGAACTTTTGTAGAAAAAGACCTAGAAAAAAAGAAAAGTTTAAGATGCCATGGCAAGATGACTCCAGGTGCAAAATCTGGGGTTAACTAGTTCAGCACCCCAATCATTTGAAGTATACCTACTTTCAGTTTTGAGTACTCCACTGTAGAAAGGAAGGATAGGAATGAACAAGAGGAGGAGAGAAAGAGAGGAAGAGAAAGAGAGGAGGGGAGAGGGAGAGGATGAGCAGGAGGGGATGGAGAGGAAGGGATGTCAGAAGAGGGGAGAAGAGGCAAGGGGAGGGAGGAGAAAAGAAGAGAAAGCGTCCCAGCCCAGCGCAGTTATCTTTGATTACCATGCAAGCTTCCCACACACTGCATCACCTTCTATTTTATTAAGTTCATTAACATTTAACAGCACTGGGCTCTTGGGCTTCAGTTAGCCACAGTAAATCTCATTCTCATCACTTCTGGTACAATACCCAGTATATTTCAAATCCATTTTCCAGGGAAAGCTTTTAAATAGCTAGAATCATGGAGCAATCTTTTTCCTCAACTCCGCATATCTCTTCATGTATTTCCAGTTTATATAATATAAACTTGTAAAATTATTCAGAAAATTTCCCACACTGCAGGTTGTAATAATTTATCCAGGTAAGAAATGAGTAAAACAAGCCATATCCCATTATGTTGCTCCAAAACCATTAATTGCAGCCATGATTTTATGACGAATGTTATCTATTTCCATCCTGTACAAATTTAGGAGAAACGGTGGTTTCCTGTTCCAGGGTGTTGTCCAAAAAAAAAAAATAATAAACTCCACAGAAGTCTGCAAAAATAATCCTTGCCATTTTGTTTCAAGAGAAATACTTGGAGTGTTTCCCACTGAGAAAGGAAATGGGCTTGTCCCAACTGCAAAAGGCCCAGTGTACTCCAAAGACTGCAAGAACAAACACAATTTTGGTTTGAACAATGTTTAATGAAATCACCATTTCACAAGCACTCTGGGAAGGAGGCTCTGCTGTGATGTCAGGTTAGCTTTGCTCTGTTTTCCAGCTGGGTGAACTGTTATGAGACCTCTCAGAACCTTAGCTTCCCATCTACAGAACAGAGATTCACTGAATGGCTTGCGTCTTCAAGATGTACTGTAAGGATTAAAATAAATGCATTGTGCTTAGCAGCATGCCTGGCACACAATAGGAGCACAATAATGGTATATGCAAACACTTGTGTGTTTACGTATGTATGTATGTTTTTTCTCATGTAAAGAATTAGATTGAGTATAAAACTCAAGCTACAGTATACTGAACAATTTAGAGAGGAGTAGCTTCTCATGTTATAACAACTTCAGATTAACAAAACACTTAATAAAAACAGTCTAAAATAATAATTCTTTTTTTTTTTTTGAGACGGAGCCTCAAGCTATCCCCCTGGGTAGAGTGCCGTGGCATCACAGCTCACAGCAACCTCCAACTCCTGGGCTCAAGCGAGTCTCCCGCCTCAGCCTCCCAAGTAGCTGGGACCACCACAACGGTGCCCGCCA
>CAUYQV010169692.1:0-53588 GCA_963574575.1 Galagoides demidoff
ATTTATATTCTAGTTCTAGAAAAGTTCACTTGTACCCTTGTTAGACAGATATATAGGTGATCTTTCCCATCACCCTCCCACCACCCATCCACCCTTCTCCCCTCCCCTTCCCCACCCCCTCCCCATATTTTTGGGCTAGACTGTGCACAATTATGGGGTACAGCGTGCTGATTTGATATACACTATGGAATGCTTAAATCATACTGATTAACATAACCACATCCCATTACTTATTTGTTGTGGTAAGACATTTATACTCTGCTCTTAGTAGTTTTGAAGTGTACCATCGCATTGTGCACAATAGGTGAGGTCCCTCCAAATGCCCTCCCTCCTGCCCCCTCCTTTATGTGTTACAGTTTCCCACTGAACTAGTTATACTCCATGCCACATGACTGACAATTCCAAGTTGAGGATCTTTATCACATAGCAAAATGCACAAAAGCTTTCTAGTCACAAAGACTAGTTTTGTGCATGGTTCCACCTTTTATTTTTACCTGTTTGACTAAACTTGCCTAACCTCTCAGTCTAGCACCATTAATCACATGATTTAAAGGGTTACATAAAGTAATGTGCATGGCAATAACTGACACCTGCCTAGAACCCGGTAGGTATTTACTAAAAATCAGATTCATCATTTGCCAACATCTATTTTAAAACATCGCTGCCGTTTTCACATTCCCACCATCTATTACATTTGTCCCAGTTGCTGATATTGAAAACTTACATTTCCACTTTGATTTCTGTAAAGGTGCGGCTGCATTGAGTCTTATGATGTATTTACTGATAGGTTACGGTTGTGAGAAAACCCAACCCAACTTTAAACAACACAAGGAACACACTGGATCAAATAGATGAAAACTTGAGGTAAGTCTTGATCAAGGACGTAAATGACACGACCAGTGTTCAGTTCCTGTCTTCCCATTCTTAGGATTGCGAACACAAAATTGACATATCTTTCAGGCAGGCTTTACCCTCAAAATTCACAAATTCACCCTTAGCAGAGATACGTGTCCTCATTTACATTCAGGAAGCATTAGAAGCTGTTATTTTTCCCATAGTTCACATATAAATCCCAGACTGGAGTCTGACCTGATTAGCTCAAATTATATAATATGCTTACTACGGCTGGGCGATTGGGATAAGTTTGATAGTAGAAGTACAATTAGAGTGCAGTCTCATTAATATAGTGGGGGGTCATTTTTCTCATCTAAATGTCATGACTAGGAAATGGGAAAGTTCCAATAGGAAGATGAGTAGGGAGCAGGTGCTGAGAATGCACGGGGTCAGCCCTCAGCCCAGCTCCAAACGTCCTTTCTGATATTATACGCCGCATGCTGCTCTCTCCAGAATGTGGATGGTGCCTCTTCAAGTAGACCTCCCAGAAGCCTGTCTCTTTTTTTCTCATTGGTAACCTCTTCTACGTTCTTCAACAGATAGGGGCTTCCTGGAGCCACAGTCAGGGTGATTCAGAATTATGACACGAACTGGGAAATCAGAATCCTGGTCTGCTTCCCTCTTCCCACCATTGTAGGATCAATTATTGTTCCAATGTTAGAGGATACTATATCTTTCCAATACTGAGGATTAAAATGTGTGCTTGGCATACGGAAAGCATTCAACATATTAAATATTGGTTCTTATAACAGTAATGAAACCATTCTTAGAGAATATGCCCATAAAACATTTCCCAACTTTTCCCCAGCAAAGCCTCTATCTTAAATTTGCTTCTTTGTGCCTTACATGAGTACAAAAATAAGTATCCACCGTGTGAAAGTGACACCACCTGCCATTCCCCCAGTACAAAACTGTAAAGCCCTTGACATAGGAAGTTACCTGTTTTCATTTCTACCAGATCATTTCATTTTACCTTATATAAAAATCTGCCTGCAGCCCAATACCTACAACAGATTTCCCATTAGTGCTCAGCCAACTTTATGTGCTCATGGGCAGTAACAAGATGGCACCATCAAGAGGCTCCGGGTACTTTCCACTTAACAAAAATGGCAATACAAATATAGGGTCATACCTATAGAAGAGTGATCTGTTCAGCACTGCGGGAGTTCCTCGGGAAGGGGGACCACAAAAGCTAAGCCACAATAGGTGTTTTCACTCAAAGTAAAATTAGGTGGCCTCTGAGAGAGACCCCGGCGGGGGCTCTGGGAATGATGCCCAGGCTGAAGGGGCACTCTGTAGCAGGAGATGTGCTGGTATCTCTGTCCACAGAGAAAGAGGAAAGGCAAGTGTGTGCCTGCTAGAAATATCCAAGCAAAGGGTGACAATGAGAAAAATATAATGTGTAGGGAAATTAGAAAGGATCACAGAGCTGGCTACAGAGGGTGGCAGGCTTTACATGTTGAAATTATGAGCAGAGCCTTCTCTTGTGAGTTTCACTGACCTTTATATATTTTTCTTTCCACTATATTTCTTTCGTCAATATAACTTCAAATCAATTCAATTATTTCTCTTCTCTTACCTCATTGAAGGGCAGACTTTCCCTTGTGGCATCATTTTCTGCTGTTGAAAAATAAAAAACAAAACAAATATTTTTACATTTTCATACAATTTGCCAATAACATTGCTTGCAGTTTTTCCAGTACAGCTGTCTCAGCATCTGTAAGCATTTTCCTCATTCTTAGAAACACATGCACACACCGATGCATACATGTGCACACACACACACACACATACATGTCACATCCTCCTAAATCATGCAGAGCATTCTGAGGTATAACAAATAGTTCTAAGAACTTCTAAACTAAGAGCAGTAAATCCAGGATGTGTCTTGTCACTAGCTTGTCCCTTGTCTAGAGGAGGCATTTATTGGTTCTCTTGACTACTTCCCAGATCTCCCACAAACAAATGGATTTGAGGGAGAGGAAAGGATGAAAGGACCTGAGAAGAGAGGTTGGGTTAGCAAGTTGTGTAAATGGAAGATCGGAGGAGGTGATGACGGAGTCTGGAGCTGAAAATTTTAATAAGAGTGTTGAAATGTGGTAGGTATGCTTTCTCATGAGTCTGTGAGTGCCTCACTTTTATGAGTGGTAAAGAAAATATTCTCCTCTCTCAAAATGTACCTGACAAAGAAACATACCCCCACCATCATTCTCCAGGGATCCACCACATAAAGAGTAAACGATCTTCTTCCCATGGTTACCTAAAAGAAATTTCAAAATAGAAAGTCATTCCCATAAAGTCAAGTAATACTGCTTTTTTTTTTCCCTAGGGTTTTGACTTTCAATTTATAACATCAGATATATTTCTTATCAATTGTTTCCCTTAATCACCCTTTTCAACTTTATGTGGGCCACCAGTCTGTGAGAAAACTAGTATTTTTTTAAAATATATTTTACTATTTTTTAATTTATACATTATACAAGATTTCATTTTCTACAGTTTCCACTGTTTGTATTTTATACCCTTCACAAATCTCACTTCATTAGTCACAGCTACACTTAGCCTAGGTATTATATGAGTAATAGATAAGCATTTAGCCTGAAACAACCTCCCTGTTGTGCTCCTCACCCAGGAGGTGTGACATACACCCTTGCATTGTTCTCATTAGGTGAAAGCACTCCAATCACCCTCCCTCCTCTCTTTTCCTTCCTTCCTTTCTCTCCTCCCTCCTTGAATGAAATTGATTTTTTCTCTTGTGTGGGTATTAGCCATAAAAAAATATGGAGACTGTACATATTTTGTATTAACCAGGATAGAGTTGGAGAATATTCTCTTATTAAAGTATCACAAGAAATGG
Source organism: Galagoides demidoff (assembly GCA_963574575.1). Lineage (NCBI taxonomy): Eukaryota > Metazoa > Chordata > Mammalia > Primates > Galagidae > Galagoides > Galagoides demidoff. The sequence continues at coordinate 3,752 of CAUYQV010169692.1, forward strand.
AAAAGCAAATATCCAATGTACTCATTACTAATATGAAGCCAGCAATAATAACTTAGCTTGGATCCTACACTATTCTATCACATCTTAGTGTTTCATGTTTCATAGGTTAAGAGCAAACCATTGTCCCTAACGGCTCTTTAACTTCTTTGATAGATACTATATTTTTATTCCTGGAATAACAGCAAAAGAGTCTTCAGAGAGGGGACTACAGTCATCATAAAGCTGGAACTGAGTACGTAAGCATTTTGGGGGGTCAGCTTTGCTAAATCAACTCACACGATATTTCTGGAGAAGGAACATAGTTTTGTTAGATCTCAAGACCATACATGAAACAACCAGAATTGAATTAGATGCAAAACAGTCCTTTTATATTGTTGCAGTGGTGATCACCAAATACTTCAGATACTTCCCTCTCAGTGTCTACAATACAATCCTGATAGATGTGTTATCGCAAAGGAGAGATCTGAGGCTCAGACAAGATTCACAGTGTGCTCAGGTTCACTTAGGACTAAGTAGCAGAGCAGGGGGCTGAAGACAGTGCTCTCTGGTTCTGCAAATCACAGCACTTTTATTAGGCTCTAGTCATCAGCCCTGAGATGGTAGTGGAGACAGCTGTCCACGCTCTAAAACTCTATCACTATATTCAGGTGAAAAGTCTCATCTCTAAGAATAGCAGTTCAAAACTTAAAAACAATAAGCATTTATTGAATACCTGTTACATTTAGTTACATGTGATAGGAACTAAAGATAAGAGACAGCAATTTATTTTTCAAGGAAGGAGAGAAAAGCTAACATTTCACTGCATTTGAGGAATGTGAGAACACCTACTGCAGAAGGCAAAAAAAAAAAAAAAGGAAAGCTAATTACAATGCAATATATCAAGTTACTGGATAGAGGATACTTGTCACTTTCTTATATAGAATAGTAATCAGCATGAAAAGCGATCTGAGAAAGACTTTTCTGGTTAAATATTGCATTGTCTATAGATTCCTGCATTTGGGTGTTCTTCATTTTAGAAGGGAAAGTCAAATTTTTGAAATAGTTGTTACATAATTAACATTATCAGCCACACTGCAAAGATATAAACATATTTAATTTTCTACATTTTTACTTTCAGTAATAAAAGTAATCTAAAGCAAGAATCCATGTATAGTGGGAAACTCTGAAGAGCATCGTGGACTGGACAGTCCAGTTAGTTCAGGGCTAACATGTGGCCAGAGAGCTCTGGAGGAAATGGAGACTACTTGAATCAGGTAGACAGGAGCCAGGTGAAAGGTAATCAGGAAAAAGCCAAAAAGAAGATGTTTGACAATAATTAACAAGAACTAGTGGGCTATCAGAAGATAGAAGTAGCAGTTGTAAGTCACAAAGATGAGAATTCAAAACAATAATTTTTACTAATGTCCAAAATCTTCCCTACAAGAGAGTACTCATATTAAGTTACTCAGAATAATTTGGTTTGGAGTAAAAGGGTAAATGCCTGCCTGGTTTCAATGACGGATCCTGATACGCCTTACTTAGCCTGAGTTCAACAGGGAGAAAACACTATTTCAGAAAGGGGCAATTTTTTTGGCAAGTGCTATGCAAACCATCAGTCATAAAGTATGATTTTTCCCAAAAAGAGAAAAATAAAGTGAAGGAACTTTTTAACTTTCTAATCCATCATAGACTGATATTTTATAAAATTCAATGAAAATAGAAACATAAAACAAGAAAATATACAAGCTTAACTTTTAAAAAAATTATGATGCTTGATAGACATAAAAGTACACTAATTGTCATATATCTTCTAAATTCTTGCTCTTAATTTCTATACTTACTATCACGGACCAATAATAGGGAGTAGATTTTGCTTGACCATCTTTGGTTAATCCATTCACATTATATTAGTTAAGATACCATTAGCTATGGTGACAAGAAAACTCCCACATGTATAAAGGTACAGACATAATGGAGACTTACTTCTTACAAAAGAGTCTGAGGTAGCAATCCTCAATACAGTAATTCAGGGACAAGATTCTTCTATCTTAACAATTTTCCCAGGCCTAGCACACTAAACATGGCATCTTAATTCAGAGATAGAAAGAGAAAAAGCATGCAGAGGCACCTGCCTCTTAGCAAGCATAGGTCCAAATGAAACACACGTCCCTTGGTGAGAATTAGGCATGTGATCACACGTAGACACAAGGGAGTTGGGCAATATCATACCTGACTGCACACACAAACCTCCCAGCAGTAACTCCGTGTGACGGATTAAGAAGTGTGAAATGTGGTGGGCAGCCAACTCACTCACAACGAATCCTTTGGATTCACTGTATCTTTTGTTTTAAGAGTAATGGTAACAACAACAAAAAAATCATTATAATGTCAGATAAAACAATCAAATGTATTGACAAGCTTTTATATATCAGGTATAAAGGTAAGGATTTTTAGCGATGATTTCATTTTAAATAGATATATTGGCATCTCAGTTATAAGGATTTGTGAAAGGTATTTTGAATTTATTGCCGCTGTGTGAGCTAATAGGAGAGTTTTCTAAATTTTTATGGCTGAAGGCTAAATTTTGGAAGAAACGTGTCTCACAGAAGAGCATCCCTATCTTTCCCTTGCTTTATTGCTTCTACTGTGAATAGGGAACACAGATTTTAAATATACGCCAGCGGATAGAGAAGGAGATTCTCTGGCATGAATATCATTTGGAATTGGTGAGAGAACGAGATAAAACAGGGCTGTTTTTCTGTCTACTTTGGCTGGGAAATGTACGACAATGAGAAGTCTCCTCGAATATATTTTGGCATAATCTCTTTATAATTATTTATCAACATTCCAGGCAGGATGGGGTACATGGAAAATTTCCATAGTTAGCAAGAAGAAAAGCTCTTTGGTCTGACTGGAAAATATTATAATATCTCATAGTTTCCAAGGAAATTTTAAAAACATCTTTCCAAACATTGAGGTTTCCTTTTCCTTCTTAAAGAAAAATTATTGGAATTTGAAGTATTCTTGATCGGATATCCCAAAAGAAAACAAGCATGTCTAGAAAAATAGGAATGAAAAACATGAAAGCAACACAGGTAAACTTACTTTGTACTATTTTATCATTTTACCTTTAACATCGAGTAAATGCCCAGAGATACAATATTTGCAGCTGTATTGATGTGTCAACAAAAGCATCTGAGGAGTCATTAAGCTTCTATACTGTTGATTCTATTCTAACATAAAGAAAAATTCAGATGATCTACAAAATCATGGAGACCATTAGAGAGCTGAGGTCACATGGCAAGCAGATAGAATTTCAAAGGAGAAATAGGACACATAACCTGCTTCACTTTAGAGTAAATGAGGAAGAGGTGGCCGTCATGAAAGGGGTAACATGAAAACAACTAAACTTTTCTAAGTTCTGAAAGACCTAGTGATGAATAGTGTGACAGATTTGATCCCTCCCATGTCCAAGGGAAGTCTGTACACCCTTGCCAGAGCTTTTCCCAGGATGACTGTGGGTGGGCAGGGCAGCAGACTTGTACCCCTCAGCGCCACACAGACAAAAGTACCATTCTCTTCCCAGATTCATCTCCTATTCATAGCCAAAACTTTAGGCTTTGGGGGGAGAGCTGAGAAATATATTTACCTCGTAGGTTCAGGCAAAGTTTGATACTACGAGGAGAGAGAGAGGGAAACAAAAAGTATCTGCCTTGGGGAGGGAAAGAAAACTTGCTGGGGCCCAGGATCTTGCATTGAAAAAAAGCAAAGGTCAGTTTCCACTCATGGCTGGTGGGGGCAGGTGAGATGCTGAGAACTCAGCCTTTCTTTCCCTGCCTCCAAGCACAGAGCAAAGATCACTTCCATGGGAGGAATGCAGTGGCTGAGACAGAGATAATCCCACTGCAAGACCCCAAAGCACAGAGTCTGTTCCCATCTGAGCCTGAGGAAGAAGAATTGAGAAACTTCACCATACTCCAAAAACAATTCAAGGTGAATAATAAGCAACCCTTTGGGAGGGACAGGGAGTTCAAAGAGAAAATCCTCCCTAGGTGGTCTAGGCATGAAGGGCCTTGTGAAGGCTGAGGGTAGAATGAGAACTCTGAGGACCATGTGGGGGCACTCCAGGACCAGACTAAATGAGAGAGCATCAGGGGAGAAGTTTGGCAAACTGAGTAGAAATACAGCAACAAAATCACAAACTTGTTTTAGCCACTGACCTGTTCACTTATCTCTACTGTCTACTTACACATAATGTATGGAATTTATTTTTTAAAAATTGAGACCCCAAAAATATAGAGAAAAAACCCATTCTTAAAAGATAAAGAAGTTAACACAAATAGTTGCAAAGTAAACACTTTGGCTTGAAATTATTCAAAAGGGCTAAAGACAACCAGTTAATAAGTTATAATGAACAGTGCAAAGTTGAATATAAGTATGAATATATGAGAAACTTTGACACAGAAATTAAGATGCTAAAAATTAAATAGAAATGTTTGAAGTTTAAAAAGACAGAGAAAAAAAGAGAGAGAAAGAAACAGAGAGAGACATGAAGAACTCTTTCAATGAGCTTAGCAGCAAACTGAGCACAAAAGGGAAAAGAATTAGTAAACTTGAAGACGAGTCATTTAAAATTATCCAAACAGAAAAGAAGGACAAATCTGAGAGAGAAAATACAATATCAATGGGATAACCAACATTTGTAATTAGTATTAAACACATGCATGATGGTAACTGATGTCCTAAAGGGATTTCAGGTTTATCTTAGTAAACTTGATTTATGTAATTTGGGGAAACTAAGGAACCTATAGAAGTTCTAGACAGAAATATTTTGATAGATAAAGGTCTCCTCAACACAATTTATTTTAACCTAAAATTGTGGGGAAGTCTTTCTGCTGTGTCTTAATAAGTGGAACTTTCTATATTTATTAATCCACCAATATTATTGAAGACAGGCAAAGAAAGATTTTGACTACAACTCCAAAGAGTATGGTTTTTTTAAAGAGCTATCACTGACCTAGAAATAATAAGGTAAAAACCTATAGGAAGATCCCACATGATACGATAATACTTCATATTAGCAATAATATGTCTTTAAAATGGCTCTGAAAAGAACTTTCACTATTTTTTTAAATGGCCCCATAGGAATTTTTTGAAAGACATGATCTTTTAAGTCACTCTGAGTCACCTTAATCTAATGTGAAGAAAATTGGAAATTAAAGGTAAAGGAAAGGTGGGTTATATTCCTTCTTAAAAACACTTTTTGGATAAAAGTTGTTAAAAGAAGATTTGTGCCTCTTGAATCAGACTATCACTCTCAAATCTAAAATAAGAAAAAAAAACCAAAAAAAGTGTAAGAATGTTTATAAGTAATAATTTTATAAAAACACTAGAAACATTTTAAATTCCCCACAGTATCTAACACAGAAATTATCATTAAAATTGTGACCAACATCAATAGATTTTATTACTCTCATTAAAAATCATTACAAAGACTGTGTATTAACATGCACATGCATATTGATTATATTTCTAATTAAAAAATCAGCATAAAGTTAGATGTTTATGATTATAATTATATAAAACAAAAAATATGAACATATACACCAAAAATAGAAATTAGGTTTTTAAAAAAATGATGGTTTTTCTAAGACTGCTAGTATTATGGATGTATTCTTTCTTTTTTTTTTTTTTTTTTTGAGACGGAGCCTCAAGCTATCCCTCTGGGTAGAGTGCTATGGCATCACAGCTCACAGCAACCTCCAAGTCCTGGGCTCAAGCGAATCTCCTGCCTCAGGCTCCCAAGTAGCTGGGACTACAGGTGCCCGCCACAACGCCCAGCCATTTTTGGTTGCAGCTGTCGCTGTTTGGCAGGCCTGGGCTGGGGATTCGAACCCGCCACCTTAGGTGTATGTAGCTGGCACCTTAGCCGCTTGAGCCACAGGCACCGAGCCGATGTATTCTTTCTTGCTAAATTATTATTTTTTTTTTGCAGTTTTTGGCCAGGGCTGGGTTTGAACCTGCCACCTCTGGCATATGGGGCCAGTGCCTTACTCCTTTGAGCCACAGGCACTGCCCCCTTTTCTAAATTTTACGTAGTTTTTGCATGGTAACTTTGTTAATTTTGCATGAAAAATGTTTTTGAAAATCTCATGCATTCATCATTTTGTTTCTAATATAATTCAGAGAAGACAAAATTACATGTTAGCTCAGAGCTCTAAGTTAACAGCTCTTTTCCTGTCTGAGCAGCAATGTTGTATCATGCTGAGAAAAGGTAAGTGTGGAAGAGAGAACAGTTCAAAGAAAAAGATTAATAAATTGACTTTGGCAAAATTTTGTTGATATTTTGGTTTTTCCTCTTTTGCACGCTGTAGTAGAATGCATATTAGACAATTGGCATTTGCACTGCTGTTGTATTGATTATCCACTGCTCAGAATCACTGCAAAACATACCAGTGAAAAAACAAGAAGTATTTGCTATCTCACTGTTCTGTGGTTCGGTAATCTGGGAGTGATTTAGCTGGGAGCCTCTGGCTCAAGCTTTTTCATGGAGCGTAGTCAGGCTGCTGGCAGGAATGGCAGCCCCATCAGAAGGTTTAACTGAGCAAGGGGGATTTGTCCCCAAGCTTACCCATATCTGAGACCAGGTCTTGTTCTGGGAATGGGGGTCAGGCAGCCAGAGACAGAAAGAGAGAGGTGGAAAGACAAAAATCACTCAAGGTAGAAGCCACAGTCTTTTTAGAAGCTAATTTAAGCAGTGACATTTTATCCCTTCTGCTAAGTTCTGTTCGATGTGAATCATTAAATCTAGCCCACGTTCAAGGGAAAGAGATTATAGATAGGTGTGAATACCAGAAGTCCAGAATCAGTGGTCATTATCATCAAGGCTGCCTACCACAGCTGTCTCTAGTTTTTCCTTCGCCAAGTTTCACCCTGGCCCTTGAGAAACTCTTGACTTTTTTTGTATCCTGGCTTGTACCTATGTTGGATGACACATACACACACGTTCACAAACATGTGGATAGGATGATTTCTAATCTGGTTTAGTGATATTAATGCTTTAAGGCTTAAAGAAGGATTTCTTCTTAATGGGTTAAGGAGCCCTCTTTTTCAATCACAATTTTTTTCTGATTGACTAATAATAAATATCAGTGGTTTGGGGGGTCTCTCAAACCATTGTTTCTCATTGTGAATACTGGGAACTGATCTAAAATAATAGGCAGCAGATCCCGAGATAATTGATCTGTTAAGAGTAGAGAAAAAGCAGGTGTGATTTCTACAATAGATTTATAAAATAAATCTTCATGATTAACTGCCTAAGAATACGAAGCACATTCATAAATACAATCTGATGTGTAGGCAGTAAGTATTGTAAGTAATTTCACTGTTCCTAGATACTGCTTGCTGCTGAAATTAAAATAAGCAGCTTAACCTGGAACCCATACCTCATGAGATTAAAAAATAACTAAAAGTTGAGATATTTAGTTTAATTCTAGAGTGAGAATGACATAAGCTTATTACTCAAATAAGACTCTCTTGGAATATCTAAGTTATCTACCCGATATAGGACTGCAAATCTGCTCTCACTCATAGTTGTGATTAAGTTTGTAATTTACTTGAAGAATTCGCTGTTTTACTTTTTTCCTCCTCTAACTATCCACATTTATTCTGAAAGAGCACACATTTTATGATGTAGAACTAGTCTACTTACCCTCTCTCCAGTAATAATGCCCCGGAAGCGGCCATCTCCCTGGATAACCCTCTGTGTCCAGTCATGTGGCTTCAAAGCATCCGAATCACCTTGACATGTTTATTGTTTCACATTTTATTGCACATGGTGGTTGTTTTTCGATTGGGCACAAGTGAGTAATCAGAGATTTTCTCTGTGATGTTGTGAATAAGTTAAGAAGAGCCCTTTCCTCTCATCCAGCAAAAGAGGAGAAAAGAAGCCGGGCCTGTGTGGGTGCTATCCCAGAGGCATGGGAGTGGGTGGTCTGAGGGAAGCTGACTCACAGTGCGAAGAACCCGGCAATCTGAGCACCTGGCTCTCTGTCCTCTCTCAGGTCAGCTCCCCCTGCCCCTGTCCCGAGCTGTTGCATGGATCAGTACCTTATTTTTTCGGTCTAGGCATATTTAAATCAGTTTAGTGTTACCAGATATCATAGCTTGTGCAGAAAACAGTTGCTCTTACATGTAATTGGGTGATAATAACATGTATGAATGAAACAAAGAGTAAAGACAGTAAAGGGGGCACTGAGGTTTAAAAACCCTAAATAGTATAATCATATGGCGTCACAGTAAATGGCAGGGTTAGAAAAAGGGTTGGAGTGAGCCCGAAGAATAATAATAATGGAAAACAGAAATGGCTCCAGTTTACCGAGAGCTAATTACAGGCCAAACGCTGTACAGTGGTTTGAACATACGCGGATTAACCTTCATAATCGTTACCTTATTGAATCTTTTAGCAATGCTGTGAGGCAGGTATTATTCTTTTCATTTCACTAATGAAGAAACGGGGTATACCAGAGGTGACAATACTTGCTCCAGGCCATCTAGGAAGTACAGAGTTAGGATTGGAACGAAGTCTGTCTAACTCCAAGCACACATGAAGGCCCTGGGGCCAGACTAGCAGATCCAAGATTAGCTTTTGGTCTGTAAGCAGTTACGAGTGACTAATGTGTGTGTGTCTGCGCGTATGTGTTTAAAGCAGGACTTACCTTTGTAAAAGCTCTATTTTTAGAAGATGAGTTTCCACAGCAGTGTGCAGAAATGGGTTGGAAAAGGGCCAGGCATATGTTAGGAAGCCGCTTAGGAGGCTCGAGTAGCAGCTCCCGTGTAGGAAGGGACTAGGAAACGTTGAAAAGAGTGTGTAAAACTTCTCACTCTCTGTAAAATACAAGACCAAATTCTGTATGTATGTTTTACTATTCCCCAGGCCATGGATATACTAGGAATTCTTATTGTGAAGGGAAATGTATGCGATTTTTTGTCTGATCAATATTTACAGTAGCAAACATGACCTTTCCCTCATAGAACAATGTGATACAGGGGCCGCTGGGACAGATTCCATGATGCTGTGCTCCCCAGCATAGGGTCTCATGTAATTAATGCTGGGTTGGTTTACAGCCACTGATTACCCTATCATCCCCCCCCCCCCAAACCGCTTCTTCTTTTTTTTTTTTTTTTGCAGGTTTTGGCCATGGCCAGGTTTGAATCCCCCACCTCCAATATATGGGGCCGCCCCCTTCCCGTCCCTTATATTTTGCAATCACTTAGAAGAAGGGAATTGATAAATAAACGTTCCATAGTCCTGGTGATGATGACTCACCTTTATTTCTGATTTCTCTCTACCTCCCGGGGAAGAACTGAAACACAAAGGCAGAATGAAGAGAAGTCCTCAGACATCCCAACTTCCAAATTTTGAATCTCTGATCCCAAGCTGTACATATAACACTTGTAAATAAGAAATTAAGAATACAACATTTTATTCAGATTCCATAAATTAAAGCCAACCTAGGTATTACCAAATATCTTGGAAGAGTAAATGACAGAAAAAGTAGATTTTCCAATTATCATGAAAAGATGATGAAAACCCACACAGCCCCTGTGAGACCTTTCTTTAGCCACAAGAGCAATCTGGCTTCACTCTGGGCTACGTATGTGTCAGCAACGCATCTGATGGCTTCCACAGTTCAGAGACTCTTCTCAAAGTTAAGGGCATCCGATGACAAATTCTCATTCTCTCAAGATTCAATAAGTGAAAATCTAAATTCGACTGAATGTAAAAAGACTCACATTGCTTTAGTAAAGGAATGAGGAGGAACTCAGCGTAAGAATGACATAATGTTAACTAAAGCATTCAAAATAACTTGATACTGGCTTAACATTTGGATTAAGTTTATTAATATCTTTGTAGTGAGCTTATGATTTTTTGGCCAACCTGATGTATGAATGTAGGAATGTCTCTGTTGACTTCAGTAATGCTTCCAGAATTTCTTTAAAGGAGAGAATAACAATTTGATTTTGAATGGGCTAAAGGGAGGGGCATTTCGGACATATTTTCTAAATACTTTATGTAAGTTTTAAAAAATATCGTCCATATCAAAGAATGGTAGGGGCACTTTGAAACTGGAGAGGGCTGTTTGAACCCTAATTGGGCCGGTACCTCATCCTCCCACTGCCTCACTTCTTAGTAGTCTCACTTAGTGCCACTGTTAGGATGTTTGATAGGGTCTTAGCACATTCAAGTTTAACACAGCTGCTTTGAAATTTTACTCAATTTTCAATTATTGTTATCTATCCGACATCAATCAAATATCGTAAATGAAACTTTTAGAGAAATAACAGAATTAGTCAATTGTGATGTCAGATAATCATAGCCCAAAGCTCAACCATGCATACTAAAAGCAAATATGTGACTTGCACATTTGTAAAAATCAAAGAATGCTATAGCAAATATTTCAGCGTTTATCTAGAAACCGACTAATGGAAATGGTTGATACCGAAAAGTGACATTTGTATGCATGCATTAATTTCAGCAAATTAATTTGGTCTCTCTGCAATAAATTCTATACACTTTGATAATATTGCTTCCAGAACTATGACAAAATAACTTTTAATTTAGATAATGGTACAAAAGCTAATTTTGCTGAGTGCAGACTGCAAACAAACTTCTAATGATAGCTCATATTTACTGAGTGTTTATAGTGTGCCCAGCACTGTAGATTAGCATTCGATGTGTTTATTCAGTAGACAAGATTTTGATGAGAAAATTGAACTACAGATAGATTAAACAATTTGACCAGGGTGACACATAAAAACTGGAAGCATAATTTGAACTTGGGAAGTCTGATTAGAGAACATTTGCTTGTGACCTCTGTCTGAAATGATCTCTCTGGTAAGAATCATGGACAAGGAAATTATACGATTCATTCTGAATGGATGACTTATTAACAAAATTGCAATAAAAAGAAACTCATAATAATGAATTATCTTTTTGCTTAAATTGTTTCAGCTTTGGCCATTGGGTGCTCTTTGAATAGGTTCCTGTGTGCCTTTTACACACCCTGTTTTTGTGATTTTGTTTTATACACTTTTTTGCTTTATGGCCCTTGAAAGCACTCCAAGTTCATCTGGTATAGTCATGTCTGAGTCTTAAAATCAACTGTTTTCCCTAAGAGCCTTATTTTTTTTAAAGGGAGAATAGTACTGGATACCAATAACTGGTTGCTAGGTGTGCTCATTGCCATTGTCAAATCTCCTTAGCAGACGAGAAAACATGTACATGTCTGATAACTCATGTATATAGACATGTGTAAATATTCCTATATGTATCCACATACCTATGTATCTTAGCTAAAAGCTTCTGCTCTTGTCTCCACATCTGATTTATCACCACATGGAATTTTCTAGCCTTCTTTCCTTGCTTGGTGTATTCCTCAACTCCCCCAATAGTAAGAACTTGGCTCCTGCCACCTTCCATTCATTTACTTAATGGTTTGATTTCAGATACACACATAGAGGATTTTAAGAATTGTACACCAGTACTCTCTTGAGAAACAACTTTAGCAACTAGAATATATTTCTTAAGTATGGTTCATTTGTCTCTAGTCGCATCATGGCCACTCATTTCTAAAATTACCTAAGTTGTCCCTTTTCTCTCCACCTACTTTAGTGAAAGAATTTCATATACTTGTAATGTAGTTAGATTTTCTCATTGTTTTCATTTTATCCTGAGATTCTCCAACTTTCTAAATGATTTTTTAAAAATTGAGTATCTTAATATTCACTCTTCGTGATATAAACTTGTAAAAACATAGTATCAAGTATCTACCCCTGCAGCATCATACAGAAGAGTTGTATAAATAAATTTATGGGAAGGATAGGCAAATTTCCAATGTGGAAGAATTCCAAAGAAATTTGTAGATACTATGCTTTTAAGAAGATGGACTATAATGCCCCTTTCCTTAAGTGTGGATTGCGTTTAGTAACTTTCTTCCCAAGAGAAAGAGCTACAACTAGTAACTTAATGATGAAGAAACCGTACCAACTACTTCAGCTTGGTATTGGTGATCAAGATTAACAGCAGCAGTGATATATCATGTTGATGGCATGCGTCCCTGAAATAATGTAATGGAAGTGGCCCTTTATCTCTGTGGTCTTCCTTCCAACAGCCCATAATCCCAGTCTAATTATGAAAAAGAAATTTAAACAAAGCCCAGTTGGAGGATAGTCTACTTACTATCTGATAAGTACGTCTGAAAATGTCATCAAAAATAAGTCAAGTCTGAGACCCCATTGTTAGACTAGAGCCTCAGGGTGAAATTCTGGAAGAAAAAGCACATTTGTGAAAAGTAAGTAAATCTGGATAAAGTATGAATTTTAGTTAATAATATATAAATCTTGGCTCATTAATTTTGAACGATGTACCATTTTTACAAGATATTAGGGGGTATGAGCGGGGGAGCTATATGAAAACTCTATTATCATCACTTCTCTCTAAATCTAAAAGTTTCCTAATAGGAAACATTTATTTTTAAGAGAGAAATTTTAAATATGAGGTACAACCTTTAAAAGAAGCATAACTATGGCACTGATTAACATCTTGTAAACTAAGTAAAGATATATCAATGCTGTGATGAGAAAGGACATGGAGAGAGTCGCTCTTAAGATTCTAAACCAGAGGCTGGGCACGGTGGCTCACACCTGTAATCCTAGCACTCTGGGAGGCCAAAGTGGGTAGATTGCTTGAGCTCACGAGTTTGAGACCAGCCTGAGCAAAAGCCTGACCCCCCTCTTCAAAAGTAGCAGGGTATTGTGGTGGGCGCCTGTAGTCCCAGCTACTGGGAAGACTGAGGCAAGAGAGTCACTTGAGCCTAAGAGTTTGAGCCCAATGCCATGGCTCTATACCAAGGGTGACAAAGTGAGTCTCTGTCTCAAAAAGAATCAACAACAACAAAAATGAAATAAATGATTCCAAACTAGAATTTAAAGAAGGGTAGACATGGGCAATTTGGAAGAAAGAACTCATTCCCAATTGGAGGCAAGTTTGGGAAAATAGTTTGGATGGAATTTTAAAAACATGCTAAAATACTCAGTGCATGTACGAAAGATTTGAAATTTGACAAGCTCTATTTTCAGGAATTTATATTTGAAGTGTGTAATTGGCAAATAAGATTTAGACAAATCTAAGCTTCACAGGTTTCTGGGGGAAAAAATGATACTGCTTTTCCAGAGAAGATGTTAATGGGTGTGTTGAACTCTGTCCATTATCGCACATTCCATAAGAAGGACAAACTTTCCGAGCTTAGCTAAGGCTCTTTTACTTCTCCTATGCCAGAGATTTCACTGAATTCTAAATAAAAGCCTTATTCAAAGGCACTCACTTTCCCATATCTTGGAAAATAAGACATTTTAATACAACTGAGAAATCTTTCTTTTTTTCCTTCCATGAGTTAATATACTTTATGTTCCCTTTTCCAGCAATAGATGAATTCATGGAATATTTTATTTTCTTTCTTTGTTAGACAGGATTGGCTTGAATTATGTCTTCTGTCTGCCAGTGAGAAATCAGTGGTGCCTCTTAAACTTGAATTTGCCTCTTACTAACAAGCAACCGGTCTAACTAAGAAAAATGATTCTCACTACTTACAATTTTTACTATCAATTTCCTTGGAGTGAGGGAGGAAGGATACAAGAATAGATATACTTTTTTCACGACCATTTAAAAGTCCCACCTGTGTGCCAGTGGGTGACTCTTAAGGAATTAGCAAGATGACAGTAATCCCTTTTACAAAGAACATAATAAAGGCATGTTAATTTTTGAACAACTCTTACAACATAGGCGATTACATGCCGGGGCGTAGTCACATCCCACCTTCGGTTGGTTATAAGACAGGCCCCGCTCATTCTGGAGGGAGTGATCTTGGCACCCACTGTGGCCAAATCCTTAAAATGGCTGCCAAACTTCCATCTCTTAGTGACTAATTCTTACACAGATTTTTGCTTAAATATAGCATCATGAATGCACAGCTGCAGAGGATGTACAAAACAGCCAAAATTGTACACATTGCAATCTGTGAGGGATTTTTTTTTTCTTTCTTTTTATGTCTGGGGCGTTGTTTCAAGCAACCATGTGGATGCTGTTTTTGGCAACCTGCCATTTCTCTACCGCATTCATAAAACAATTGGAATGGCAGTACCTGGGTGCTGTTCCCAGAGAAGCATGTCATGGGAAACAGCTGCACTCCTATTGAAGTCATCATCGAGTGTCCGCCTGAGATACGAGTGGGCACTGGGTTAAAGATCACCGATGAGTAATGACTAAAGGAGTGTTTAGAGAAGCACCCTGAAATCCTTCCCCCGACCCCCAGTCCTGCATTTTTGCACAGGAGCTGCCTGTCAGGAAGCTCAAGAACCTTAAACGTCCCTCGGGAACCCTGTCATGTTGACTTTGACACAAAATGTAACAGCCATATCCTCGTTAAGCAGAATGGTCTTCAGTGAGCTTGGGGGTGTCAGAGTTGCTATAAAGTCGAGGATGTTGTGATTGGGAGCATAGAAATCAGAGAATTCCACAGGCCCGTGGACCTTTGAAGGAAATGTTTGCTTTCACAAAAATAACACTTCGGAATCTTTTCACTTTATAAGTTTTGTGTGCATGTATGATATTCCATTCGATCTGTGGTAGATTTAGCAAATGTTTTAGTAAATATTCATTATACACCATTTATATATTAGCCCAGCGAACTAGCAGAGCAGCCACAAAAGGAATGAAGGCCGGCCATGCCTGCTCGTGTGGGGTTTGTTTTTAATGGGGAGACAGAGACCCACGTGGCAATGTGATTAAGTTATAACAGAGGTACCAACATAGTTCACACCTTTTGAACTGCCAAGGCAACTACATTGCTCAGGAGCCAGAAGACAGCAACAGCTTCAGAGAATAACATTTGGACTGTTTCTTAAAGAACCAACAGGTCACCAAGTTGAGCAGATTGGACAGAGGAAGAAGGTTGGAGAGAGTGTTTCAGAAGCCAATAACATTATCTTCAAAGGGGGGAGAAAAAACTCCAAGGATTTTTTTATTTGAGACCAAGAGTGACAAAAAAGCAAGCGTGAGGCTGAGAGAGCACAGAGCAGCTGGGACTGCAGGAAGGGTGGCCAACCAAGCTTATCTCTTTGCAGTAAGAGTTTGGACTCACTTCTGCAGATCAGCACTGGCCTGTGTCTCCCTTGCAATCATGCTCTAAACATCTCCCTTTATAAACAAGGTTTTCAGTGGATAAATGTGTTGGTTCCCCTCCTAGAGATTCACAATGACATTAGGAAATGAAAGGCTTGGAAGAGATTTCTGATAAAGAAACCAGTTTAACTAAGTAATAGGCAGCCAATCAAAATACTTAAAGCAAGAAAATACATTAATGAGTTTATCTTTTCGGAGGAAATTCTGCCAGCATTTGGAAATGAACAAAGGCCTCCTGGGGAAGGGAGCAATAACATTAGAGTCCATGAAACTGTGATGAGACTCAAGCAAAGAAGTGATGGTAGGGCTGGGGTGAGTCAGGAATGTTTCTCAGGAAAAATGCTTCTGGTCAGCGAGAATAGCAAGGAATGTAAACCAGTGTCATAGTTTCCACTGTAAGGTTACGGGAATAGTATACTGCCATGCTGATGGCAATAAAAATAACTCCATAGATTGAACTTCTATTGTGTGCTTCACATTGAGCTAGACATGTTGAAAACCTTATCTCCTTTATCTCATTTTCTCTAGACTAATCCAGAAGAGTAGGCATCATTGAAGGGAAATGACTCCTGTACGGGTTAGGGTATGTGAACTAGCTCATGATCATACACTTAGGAACCAACCAAGCTTAATATAGTCCACAGATTCTATCATTGTAGCATTGGTGTAAGAAAAGAAGCTCAGAGAATAACTTCTGCCTAGACGGAACATCTCAGTGCAGGTGTGAATGGTAGAAAAGTGACATCCACCTGGTCTGGTGCCCCGCGTGCGGAAGAAAGCCTTTAGCCCCCATCTGTTGATGCTTCAAGGTTGAGAGTTTTCCAATCCTGATGGGAAAAAGGTGGATGTTTAGAAACATTGTGACTAATTGTTCACAATGATGCTCTCCTCGAGGAGACCAATCAGCCAATAATATCAGTTCTCTACAACTTTTCCAAAAATCAGGATGAGGAATAGAGGCCTCTTAGACATAAGTTATGTCATAATGCTCTGGCACAAGTGTTCATGTGTCTAATTTATTGGAGGAAATTTTATATTCTCATCAGGGCCTTAAATTAGTCCATTTCAGATCTAATTCTTCTTCTTCTTTTTTTTTTTTGTAGAGACAGAGGCTCACTTTATCACCCTTGGTAGAGTACTATGGCATCACAGCTCACAGCAACCTCCAACTCCTGGGCTTAGGTGATTCTCTTGCCTCAGCCTCCTGAGTAGCTGGGACTACAGGCACCTGCCACAATGTCCAGTTATTTATTTAGCTGTTGCAGTCTGGCCAAGGCTGGGTTTGCACCTCCTACCCTCAGCATATGGGGCCGGTGCCCTACCTACTGAACCACAGGTGCTCCCAGATCTAATTCTTAAGTGTGTTTGTAATCTAACCCCTCAGCCTGCAGAATGCACACTCAGGATGTGCACAGAGGGCTGCTACCAAAGCCAGCACGGGGAGGGTGGAGGTGAGGATTGAGGCAAGGATTGCAGAGTTGAGCAGAAGCCTGGGAAAGCCTGGGAAAAGGGGTCACCACTTCCGGAAGAAATGAATAGAGACAGCACATGCTAAGTAGCAAAGTAGGAAGAACCCGCATAAATAGTATGATGGGCACACTCATTCATCTACTTACTCTGCAAAATGTGTACATGTCATCGAGGTACCAGACTCTGTGCTTAAGGGCATAAAATATGGACATGGAGATGCTGATCTCCACATCCAGCTCCTGTAATAAATACTCTGAAGATATTCTTTCCTTCTCACCAAGACATCCTCTCCAACAGCCTGCTTGAGAGTTAGGATCCCAATATAGTGTATCTGAGTGTAGCTGTAACCGACCATCAGATTGGCCAATGCTTAGGAGATGCTTGAGCCGACAGTGTTTTCAGTATTAATTGGTGGCTGGGGGATTTTTGACAGCAGCACAGACATTTTTTGAACCCTTAATTGATTGACTGAAACTACTGTCACTTCCTCTAAGACTTGAAGCAATACGTCCTGGTATCCAATTCCTCAGGAGAGGAACTAGCCAATAACATAGAAGATGAAAGTTAAGAGAGAAATTATTGTCCAGATATGCTTATAGCTAGGTAAACACGGATGAGAGATTCTCAGAATTCAGAAATCTCTTTTTATTCATGAAAAATTCTCAAATGAATAACATGGTAGACTAAGGTGATAGGCTAAAAATATAGATAAGTATAATAAGTCTCCTATTATAACACAACTACATAGATAGTAGCCTGCTATCTTGAAAGGGAAGTCAGAGCATCATCTTCAAGGAAGGATTTACACAGAAACAAATAAACAAATGCAGGCAGTTTATAGCAGCATGTCAGGCAATACCTCTTTCTCAGGAGAAATTCAATCCATGTTCCAACTAGGGCTAGAAAAGATGAGCTGCTTAGTCAAAGAGACACCTTACATGTTACTTTCCTGGGTGTCATAAAAAGAATCTAATGGAAGTTAAGCATTTCCAGCCGAGGAAAGCCGGATAGAGGCTTGCTATGCTCATGATATAATAAAAGAACTGCTTGTAGTTTCAGCAGCTACTCCCGCTGCCTCTGTTAATCACCCGACAGGCCAGCCAAGATGTAAATCAGGTGTTTTTGTAGATTGTAGAGGCAGAAAAATAAAAGATGGAAATAACTAGAAGGAAGCACCAAAAACAAATGTCATTGCTAAAACTGCGGGAAGTGCCCGGGTCTGCCTGTGAGCACAGCAACCTGGCCACTTGTCTACTGCCATCTACTCAGATGCCGTTAACTGATGTGAACACTGTAGCCCCCAAACAGACAGAATATTCTATTTATGATGGAAAACATTGAAAAATTCTATAATCGCCAAAATTACAAAGTCCCAGCAGATTGTGTCTGAAAGAAAATCAGAAGACAAGGATTATCTCCAGACTTGAATGTTTTCCTTGGGGCCAAAACATTAT
Organism: Galagoides demidoff; assembly: GCA_963574575.1. Lineage (NCBI taxonomy): Eukaryota > Metazoa > Chordata > Mammalia > Primates > Galagidae > Galagoides > Galagoides demidoff. The sequence goes on from CAUYQV010169692.1 coordinate 21,896, forward strand.
GTCCTTTGAACTCAATGAATTAATGCTGATCTTCATGGTAATCCTATTTTAAAATGTTAAAGTAGGATAAAGAGGCGAGTTGTCTAGTTTTGAAGATTCATTCATAGCAGCGTTGTACGGCAGTGTGGTGAGGCAGTAAACGAGTCACTAATTGCGAGTGGCGTATATTTAAACCACATGCCAAAACATTAAACGTTTTTTTTTTTTTTATTAGCAAATAAATATAAGAAAAACATTTTTATGCTGGGGCTACTACCTCCGCACTAAAAATCCCTCCTGTGTAGATTTTGCCAGAGTAAATATATTTCATCCACATTCAGAAAAGGGTACTGTGGCTACGTAGGCTGGATCAAAAGTTTTTGTAATTCCAAAACTCAACTTCATTTTCTCTGCCTTTTTATTTTTTACTCCATCTCTGAACACATTTACATTGATTGAAGTTTAAGGAAGGTTTCAAATCATGCCTCAAATCCCTAAATGCCTCCTTCTGAATAGACATCAATAAAAGTGAGACACAGCCTGAGATGTGAACATTGCCAAGCCAGGACTTTTACCAGGAGGCCTGCATTCCCTTTAGTTCTACCAGCCAAAGGAAAGCTTATCCAGGCCCTTTTCTTCCCAGTCACTAAAATGTAATGAAGCTTCTAATACCCTGAGACATTCTTCCCCTCTCTCTCTCCATGATATACGTCTGTGGCTCTTTCCTTCAAGGATGAATCCTGCAGGATTTTAAGAGCTAATTGTCTCCAGCACTTAGAAGTCTAATCACAATGATAAAGAGGTATCATTTGGCCTTTACAGTTTGCTAAAGTGCTCATATGGAAAGCATGAAATATTGTTTCAGAAATACCACTGAGTGATTACTTGTTCTTTTTACTTGATTCAAATGAGGGCTTTTGAGATCTAATGCTTATTTTGCAGGATTAATTAATGCAAGCTATAATCAATGCAGTCAAACTTTAGCACTTCATTGAATTTAAGACTGAATCCAAGAAGGCAAAGAATAATTGTAAATAAGAAAGATAGAGAAAGTAATAATGCTTTATAATAGCGGATGATGTTGATCACCGACCACAATGGCTTCATTTAAAAGCTTTAAATTTTATTTGAAGTTCCAGATTGTCCTCTATTCCTATAAACATGAGAGAGACTAGAACATGAGATCTCCAACTTCTAGCACCCAGGAGTGCGAGTAGCCAAGGTGCTTTAGCTGCCCATGAAGTGTCATTCCATATGAACCCTATGTTGCTATGGGTGTGGTTTACTATCTTGGTGGTCGCCATCAAACTTTACATTATGGCAAAGACTGAAGCTTCTACACAAAGTGGAATGATGCTCAGGAACAAAACCAGCCAAGTTGCAAATATACCATACTTCAAACAGATCTTTAATTACATCTATTCATCAATTAAGAAATTCTATTTCACCAACAGGTTACACACAGACTGGTTGCTTTAGGCAAGAGAGATCTCCAACCATGTCATGCTCAAGAAAATTTTAAATATGTCTTGGAGTTATAAAAGGCCATGAAGGAACCAAGGACAGCACTGAAGGTGGGAGGAAAGGCTGGTCTTTGGAGTCTGGCACCCTGGTTTTGAATCCTGACTATCACCATCCAATCGTGTGATCTCGGGCATGTTACAATCTCCACGCAGACCCAGTGTCTGCATCTGTAAAATTAGAAAACTAATATCTAACTGTTCATGAAAGGTTATGAGTATTCAAAAAAGTAAATAATAAATTCCTGGCTTAGTAAATGGTAGCTGATTAAAGTGTTAGACTTTTCTGTAAAAATGCTTCTAAATTTTAAGGAGAAAAGTTTTCTCTGTATGCCCTCTTCCACCCTCCAACCACACACAAAAATGTTAGCATCTTAGAGGCAACACTAATAGATCTCATAGGAATGAGTAGATTTATTCTTTCTCTTGGGTTTTGTGTCAGCATTTCTTATTTAAGACCTATGGTCATTCCCACAAAAAAAAGGGGGGGGAGGAATTTGTCAATGATAAATAAATAAACTTCGTCCCCCATGGAGAGCAGCAAATTCCCTTCCTGAGAGATGCATGCTGCCCTTTTCTTTGTAAAGGCCCCCAGGAGACAATATTTACTGTCTTTAAAGCCAAAAGACTATAAGCAGCTGTGCCCATTCTACTGCCGAGCCTTAGAGAACTGAGCCTTGGAGAACACTCCAAACCCATTTGCAGTCAGAGGACCCACCAAGGGCTTTTAACTAACATTTTTCCAGGACATGTGCCAAGACTCAAGCTAATTGACATCAAGACGTCTAAACAATTCCACACCATTACTCCCACCCTTCTGTTATTTAACAACCATGTGAGGTTCTCTTTACCTCAAAAAAGTGAAGTCCCAGGAGGCTCTCCATCTATGCTGGTGTTGCATCTCAGGCCAACAGAATGACGTAGCATCATTACTTTCTTAATTGAAAACTCACCAAATGCAATTGAATCTGTTTTCCTGGAGTGTTCCATAGTGCTTCTCATTTACCCAGGCTGCCAGATAACAGACTAACGTCAGAAAAATGCTCTTTTTCTCTTCAGTTCCTTCTAAATTAACATGTTTAGGCTTATTTCCATTTTTATGTATGTTCAGTATTTAAAATATTCATTGGCTATAAACTTTGAAGGATTTGTAAATCACTCATCAGGTTGATAACCACAGAAAATCTGAAATGCTCTAACACTTTGTGGTTCTACTTATCCCAAGTGTAAGTACAGGATTACATTTATTGAGAGAAATTTTACACAGAGTTGGTATGGATCTGCTATTCTGATCTTGTGAGACCCTTCAAATTGGAAAGAGCCATTTAGATTTTGATGTGATTGACACAGGTTTCTAGGTAGACATCCTGGAAGGAGTATTAATATCATAAACGACCCTCATTTCTAAGTTTAGTAATTCTCATCTGTGCCAATTACCTGGAAATAATTGCATTTATATTGGAATTAATACCACGAATTGCTTTCCTCAATACAGTATAACTGAAAAAAACAATTTCAATTGATTGTTTAATATTTCCAGTAATATAAGGATAGAAGTTAAAATGGTATTACCTATTTGTTTTTAAGGTAAATATTTTTAATTATTAATAATGCTTTCTGAAAAAAATTAACATAAAAGACCTTTCAATGTGTTATTCAATCAAGTACAGCCCTGGGAACGTATGGATTGACTTCATACTATTAAATAAAATTTATAGGAGGATATTGGTTTGGACTGAGCTCCTGTACTAGGCCCAACAGACAAAACCAAAATAGAGATGTACTCAATGCTGAATTTTCACACCACCAGGCTGAAACTAAGTTGTTTATCTGACCTTCCAAAAAGTCAAAAGAGAGAAAGAAAATAGCCAAATTCCCAGCAAGCCAGTTTTAGCTCATACAATAGGGAGATCTCCTCTGCTCTAACCTTTCAAGGAAAGTAAATTTTGAAATGACCAATCCAATTTTTGTTCTCCGTTTCTGCTTTCCTCAGCCCTTTCCTGTCTGTAAAGCGAAACTTCTCTGCTCAGCTCATCAGAACACTCATTCTACTATATAGAATGAGGTGTTGTTTGATTCAAGAATTGCAAATAAAACCAATTAAGATCTATACACTAAATTTGTTATAATTTTGTCTTTTGAAAATAGCATCCTTTCATTTAACTAAAAGCCACATTTACTATATTTTCTTGAATTTTTTTTTACTTTCTTGAAAATTAAGCAATGATGCCTTTATGTTCTAAAGTGAACCGTTCTAAAATTACTGTCTTTCTCAATTAGACTTGACCTCTAAAGAAATCTTAGAGCCATCTTAAAACAACCATAAAATACATATTTTCAAAATAATTTCTTCTCAGTGAATTTACACAATATTCTAAACCTAGTCTTTATCTAGTTTCAGCAACTGTAGTAAAACCTATTGGAATTTCCAGAAAGGAAGCATACATCATTTTCGTCCAACTCAGTCTGGCGATAAATGCAGTAATTAGCCGTTGGCTTGAGAAAGTCATACTTTATCAGGCAGGAAGAGGGAAGGGTTCGTATTGAAAATTGCTTGTCCTAGAGTCAAGAGTGACATATCTATCTGCTCTCAAAGAGGTCAATGCACCTCATTAAAATAAGTAGACATTTCTAGTGCTAATAAATAAATCAATCCATGAGTAAATGCCAGAAAAGGGAACTAAAGCCTGAAAATCCACTGTTCTTGTGGAGCATATTTGCAGATGAACTGTTGGTCTAGTCAGGCTGTTGAGAGGCAGCTGTAAGAAGGGAGCCAAGCAGAGCGTTTCACCCATAGGTCTTCTCAATAGAAGGCAGTGAAGGAAATTAAATGGCAAAGGAGTTGACTGCCTATCAGGATGCATACAAACCTGACCTATCAAGGTTAACTTGATTGCACTGAAAATAAAGGAGATTAAATAAGATAAAGCAAGATTTCTTAAACAAACAAACAAACAAACTAAAACAGAAAACCCCAAACCTTTAACACAAATCTAATTCATATTCTCTACTTCAACCAAGTATATAAAAAAATTGTATATACTGAGGGTCAGGAGGTAGAGTTTTCTCATAAATTTATTTAGGGGGGTGGCGTCTGTGGCTTCAAAGAGGAGGGCACCGACCCCATATGCCAGAGGTGGTGGGTTCAAACCCAGCCCTAGCCAAAAACTGCAAAAAAAAAAAAAAAATTATTTGGAAAAAGTTTACAAACAAATCTCAAACATGAAATGATACTTAACTTTGGGTGTTAAACACTTAAAAATTTCTCTATCACAGAATTTGTAAATATATAACAAATATTTGCAGAATATAGCATGTAAACAATTTAAGGTACCTTTCTCTGTTTTACCAGAATGGATTTAAAGTAAAATAGCTTAAGATTTTTTCGTTGGTTTGGTTGTTGTTTCAACTGTAAATGTAGCTTACCATGCTACCCTAAAGAATATGGTGGAACATATGAAGACTACACAGTGGAGAGAAAATTAAAAAAGGAAATATTTCAAGTGACCTATAGAAAGTGTAGAAAATACGAGTTCTTGGCAAAGATTTCATCAAATTAAAGAATTTCTGTAACTTACATGTATCTTAGGCTAAAAATAGTGAGTTTGTCAAGTAAACATTCTCTCTACGCTATCACATGTAAAATGACCTTAAAATTTTTCATACATAATCTACTTTCCAGTAACTATCCCCAAATCTTATCCTTAAGAACAAGGAATGTTGACTACAAAAGTCTGCAGATGGATTTATTATTAAAATGAAATTATAAAAAGTTTCAAAGTATTTCTTCAAAATATCCAGACATCTGGGATTTTCTGTGCTTGTACCAATTTAAATGCTTATTTCCATTTCACAAACGAGGATCAGCAATCCTCAAAGCTGATATTGGATATAAATGAGATATTGCTTCTGTGACTATATTTTTACATAGGGATAAATCTAGATATTAACAATATTTATTCTGTTATAGGGCATTGTATTTACTACTCTTCATACCTGTTCTGTGACTGGAGTTGCCATTAGTTATGAGCTGTGGAGAGTGTTTTTTGCCACCTGGGGATTCAACAGTTCAGGCATGGGACCAATTCTGGATCCAAGGCGTATTAACAAAGAGGGGCACTGAAGAGCCAGAAAGTTCCCAATAACAATGTTCAAAATAATTTTAGAGACTATCACAGAAAATATCTGTCTTAAATTTTTTGCACCAGCTTATTATGAAAAGCCCTTTTGATTCTGGGTTTCCCCAAAATATTATATTACTTACTTTAAAACAAAAACAAACATTTGGCATATATTTGTGGGACAAAGATGATTGCTGATTGAACAAAGATCAAACAAGAAGGATTTGAGTTCCCTTTGATGATCTTGTGAATGTATCTGTATCCACTAAGCTCTTTGTGCAGACATGGTTGGAACAAGACAGTGCTCCTCTTCTCAAATGGCTCCTGGGTCTAGACATAAGCAACATAAACGGAGGAATAGTAGGAGGACTAGAGGTCATACAATTTCTAATGACTGATATATTGTATGAATATATATACGTATAGTATATCAGTATATATACTATCAGTCTATAGCATATCAGACTATATAGAAAGATATATTTTGTTTATTTTATTTTTACAAAACTTATGGTAAGGATGTCCTCCAAAAATTCCATTTCCTACTTATCAGCATACATAACAGAGTTCTAAAACATCTAAAAATATTTTCTCATTAAACAAGTCCTTATTCCATCAAATATCCTGCAGTTAATACCCTTTTCAAGTTTATTGAAAGATATCCTTTTAAAGAATACTTAAGGATTATAAAATACACTTAAGTTCTGTGTGGGGATGTTTATATTTATGTTTAATTAAAAGAATGATGAATACCAAACTCATAACATGAGGTTAACCCTGAGGACAGGCAGGAGAATACAATTATATAATTATAAGGTGACCAGATTTTAACATTGGTAAAGCAAGACACCATTGATGGGGGGAGGAGGGGTGAGGAAGAGGAGGTGTGTGTTCTTGATTAAAAATTTGATCTATATGGAGCAACAAAAATTTTCATAGAATGCAAAAATAGTATTGTAATATATTTTTTAATTTCAACATAAGTACAATTTACAAATATAATACATTAAAAAAATATATGTATAGGGCGGTGCCTGTGGCTCAAAGGAGTAGGGCGTGGGTCCACCTGGGTGACCCTGCCCAGGAGGGGAGTAGGGAGTTTACATTAGCCTTTCCATTTCCAAATGAAGTTACATTAACCTTTTCAGCAGCTGAAAACCGTATATTCCCTTCCCATTGTTGTTCTGCCCTTCCCTAGATCATCCTACATTCTTTCCAAATACTGGGACTTTTTTAAAATGCCACGGGATGCGGGACAAATTGTTAAAAATCAGGACTGTCTCACCAAAAGTAGGACTCTGGTCACCTTAATGATTATCATTTTAAATGTGTCGTCACTGATACTGGAATTTCACTCTTCAGTAGGTCCTTGGTCTCAAGGATTTGAAGAATGAACCCACGGACCATAGATCAGTGGTAAAATAGGACTTTTATTAGAAGTTCGAAAGGACTACAGAAAAGCACCAGGGCTTCTGAAAGGGGGAAAGAACTGAAGAACTCTGCGGGAGTTCTCCACATGGGCTCTTTAATCTAGGGGTCTTAAGATTACACAAAGCTGGAAGTTGGTAGATGAGTATATTAACAAATGAATGTAGTTCCTCCTTCACTAGGGGTAGGTTATCTATCAGGTTCTTTGCAGTCTTTGTCCCTGAGAGGGGATTAGGGTGTGTGTTCCTACCCAAGATAGAACCACCCCCCAAAAACATCACAGGCTGCTTTGTTCATGATCTTATCAGAGCCCAGAGGTTGTGTCCCAAAAAAGGCAGTCTGATTGTGCCTGGAAATGGGGTTCTGACTTCTGAGCTCACCTGGGCCTAGAGAATGGGGGAGCTCCTGTCTAGCCCTGAGTGGTGGAATCCTGTATCATCATGGCTAAGTGATTGGACTAATTCCATACCTGTTGGTAAGTAGCTGGTCATCCAATTCACGGAGTGTCTCCTCTAGTCAGTGTCCTTACAATGCCTTCCCCTGCAGCGACCCCTCTCCACAGCAGATCTCCAGAACCTGGATTTAGGACTTAAGCCAAAGTCCCTTTTGCTCTGTTTCACCTGTGGTTATTTAATTTGCACAGCACTGTAGATCTTTTTCATATCATTTGCAAAAGTATTAATTCTTGAGTTGGCTTATAGAGTTATTGGTGTTTATTCTATCATTAAATAATTCATGATGTAACAAATACTAATATTGATATGAATTGGTTAATAAAAGAAGAAGAAGACAAAAAGATAAGTGGACAATTCAACTGAACATTCTTCTGTATTTATGACAGTTTTTCCCAAGTTTTGTGACTTATTGTTTGATAGGCTTTGGTTCCTTTTTTCTTCTTCTAACTGGGATCCAGCCAGGAAATTTATCCTACATGCTTCCTTGGGAGACATAATCCTCTCTGACATCATCAATATTAGGCACACTGCCCAGGAGGTAAACTTCAATATTAATTGTTATCACTTCTTGAACATTGATTATGTACTCAGAATTACCAAAAACATAGAAGACTTCAGCCTGAGGGTGTGCAGAAAGCTAAAATTAGCTGGTCAGGATAATTCAGCTGATGCAAAGACAGTGTGATCTATTTGAGTTCAGCAGTGCGCCATCTAGTCATCCACTCACAGTGGGGAAACATAACCAGGTCGTTATGAATTATGCTAGAGATCTCACTCAAGATTTAAGTTTTTTGCTATTGCTGTTTTTAATTTTATTATTTACCTAATTTTAGTGCATTTCCACATTCTTACATACAGGCAGTTTCTTAAGTGACACAATTCAAAGAGTATTAAATGATCCACTGTTCTAAAGTATCTCCAATAGAAATGTTTGCCAACATTTCTTTCTGGCTCTGTTTCTGGATATACTAAGCAGTTTACATGCTTTATCTCAATTCATGTTCAATGATAAAAAACAAAGTTAGGTATAAAAATGAGAATTTGTAAGAGAAATAAAAGTTTGAAACAGTAGTGGAAAGAAAAATCAGAATCTTCCTTTTTAGGAAGAAAATTCTCATTTTGACAATGGGGATATTTATATATGAAAAGTAAATTTCACTGCCTACATATGACCCCAAGAATTATCTCTAAGGAAAGTATTATAGATAAATTTTTCTGCCTGTTGAAAAACATAAAAGAATCTGGAAGTCTATTTAGAAACTTGGAGGACTTAGTGACTGAGGTAATTTTAATTTGACAATAAAGATAAATAAGAGGGAAAAGGTGATGAGTCGCCAAAAAGTATTGGAGGCTGGGCCCAGACATTTATCGTGATTGTCTCCAGGGCAGAAAACAGACAACTGGGTTTTTCTATTCTATCTAAGATCCTATTTTAGCTATTCCATGTGTTGGGTTGAGTTATAGTACTCTCTACTAATCCAAAGTTTGAGTAAAAATCCGTTATACATTCTTGATAATACCAATACTTTTGGAGAATGAAGAATAGAAGAGTGGTAGGTGGAGTTTATAAAATGATACATCAAAGATGTCCCAGTCTCATCTCTAGAATCTGCTAATATTCCAAGTGATCACCCCTGCAATTATGTTATATTACATGACACAGTTGACTTTAACATTGGATATTATCAGGTAAGCCTGATTTAATCACAAGACCCCTCAAAACAAGAACGCTTTCTCTGGCTGATGGAAGACAGCAAGGTGTGAAGTGTGAGGACTCCATGCACTCTTTGTTCACTGAAGATGAATAGGGTCATGGAAGAAAAAACATGGGTGGACTTAAGGTGTTGAGAAGGACCCTGGTTGACAACTATAGGGACCTCAGTCCTACAACCATGAGGAACTGAATTCTACCAACAGCAGAATGAACTTGAAAGAGGATTATTTCCCATAGACTCCAACTGACACTTTGTTTGCAGCTCTAAGCATAGAACCTAGTCAAGTTCACCAGGACTTGATGCACAAGGAATAGTAAATGGTTATTGTTTCAAGCCAGGAAGGTTGTAATAATTTGATATAAAGCAATACAAAAGTGACACCAATCATAACCACTAGGGACTAAACACTAGGGACTAAAAAAGCATGCATGTAGGAAGCATAAGGTACATGACAGAGGCATAGAGGAGAAGTAGGGAGGGGACAACAGATGGAAAGAGAAGTCTCAACTGCTGTAGAAGAACCCAAGATTCCCTGCAGTGGAGTATATGCTCCTCTATTTTGTTTAAATATCAAATGAGTATGAATCCAAGTGTTCAGATTTGTAGAAATATCCCTTGAACAATACAAAACCACTGTGCCCAGTTTATGAAAACATTGGTGAGTAGAAAATTTCAGTGACCTGGGGCAGGTGAGAAGACAGAACATCCTTAGCTGGATGAATACACAGAACTGTATTTATCCAATCTTGATGCAACCTAGTTCTCCCCTTAGAAGGAAACTGATGAAGTTGTAAAGAACAAAACTATAACCTTGGGTTAACTATCAACTATTTCAGAGGCAACAACTAGAGGGAAGTCCTTTGTCTGCTTTAAGATACTATCAAGTAAGTCTACTGATAAAAGTGTGCTCTGGACTTTAATGGTATCACAGTTGCAAGTGTTGCATGGAATTGAGGCCAGAATATCAAAGCCACGGTATCAAAATACATCTATGCTTCTTGAAGACTTCCAGTTAAACATGGAAAACTCATCACACATATTCCCTAATAACCTCACCAGAAAGTCCACTAAAATATCAGTTAAGGTAATTTTGAGAAGACAAAACCCCAAAGATCAAAGAAAACAAGAGAGGGGGATACAACAATATAACCTTGAAACCTGAAAACACTTGGCTGAATGGTTGCCAACTTCTGAGTGGTCACCACAGGCCAGATGTCGGCACCTTTATGAATCAGCACCACAGAAAGGCTCAGGAACTGAGGCAGGTTCATCTGACATTAGGAGAGCAGGTAATGCTGAAAACAGATGCTTTGTTTACATGTCTCTTAAATCACATCCATACTCCACAGAGTTCCGCATTCCTGCTTCCCTTTCGTGGCCAAAGACATGAGGGATGAGGTAATTTAAGCAAAAGGACACAAGTTACAAATGAAGAACTGTATGGACAACAGGAGGGTTTAGTAAAAGACAACACATTAAATGGGGACGTCCCTGGCCTCATTTCACTACATTCCATGAAAGTTGGCAGTCAAGTTGGCAGGAGATTAGAGCAGGAGTTGGAAACAATGGCCTGCTGCTTATTTTTTAAAAAGTTTTACCAGAACATAGCTGCTCCCTTTATTTATGTATTGTCTATGTCTATTTCTGTATTGTCTCTGACTTCTTTTGTATTACAATGGCAGAGTTGCATAGTAACAAAAAATGGCCATATCACCAACAAAGTACACTTGCTTTACAGAGAAAGGTTGCTGACTAGAGACCAGAAATTCCACTCAGGGAAACTTACTGGGACAAGACACACCGTTACTGAAAATAGCAGTTTTCCAAATGAAACGGCTCAGCAAGTTAATCCTATGATAAAACTACCACTTGACAAAGCCCATCTATGCAAACAGAACTTGCAAAAACATCTGTGCCGTGCTCAGCTTCCCTGTAAATATGAAAGAACAGCCAAGGATTATCGGGCATTTAAACAAAGGTTCTAAAATGATGTACCAAGACTAGAAAGGGAAAGAAGAAATCAGAGTAATGAGTCAATGGAGGTAGAAGAAGAAAAAGAGCAGCAGAATATATAAATACATATATGCACATAGGTGGGATATCCCTGAAGGACTAAATAGCTTCCATTAAACAAGAAATGGGTTTTAGAAGTATTCCGGTAAGAACAATTTTCCTTCAAAATTGGATAAATAATAACTGATAAAAAACCAGTACATTTTGGAAGCTCAAAGAAATCTGGACGTAATCTCATTGTAGGTGTTTTCTTTGTTGCAAGTTCAGGTTCATTTGCAAATCATTTCAAAACATCTGGCTAGAAGCATCACAAATGGTGGAATGGCTCAAAAATCCACATAACATTTTAGGACAAGCAAAGAGACAGCGTAGCTCTTTACTCCCAAGCAGTCGTAGAAAGCCTGAGGTTTCCAAAAGTGACTGAGGAAATTCTGTTTGGCCAAAAAAAAAGAAAAAATTCTTTTAGGGAAATATATGCTGAAAATGCTAGGAAAAACATGAATATGAAAACTGATTTGACATTTTCTTCTTTTTGTACATCACAGAGATATAACTGAATATAATGTTTAGTTAAGATTTTAGTGTTCATATTTTAACAGGTTTAAGTGAGAATTTTTATTTTATTTTACTTTAAGAAAGAGAAAATCTGTATTAATTTTTTAAAACTCAATACATATGAATTTAAAAAGATGAATACAAGTCACATTTGACTTCTGTAATGATGAGTGGTACCCCAAATATATACATAATATAATGCAAAAAACCTAGATGACATCTAAGTGAGAGATTTGAAAAAAACCAAAATAAAAACGCCAGTTGTTTGCGTGAGAGCTCAGTGCTTCACTCTCAGAATCTTCAAATTTAATTTCAAAAGGTTGTATTATATTCACGTCTTAAAGTTCAATAAGAAAGAAAACAAAACGTATCATATGTTCACATTTTTTTCACCTCAAATAAACTTAAAATGATTTTTAAATGTCTCCAAACTTAGACTTGGGACTTTGCAAACACAACTTTAAAATTTTTAAAATGAACCCATAAATATCCAACTCATTAGTTTATAGTTCTGACTTTTGTGTTAATGTTCATGAGTGGATGTCTTCAATGGTAGGAAATTTTAGAGCAAATCTTGGAATATTCTTCTAAGTCTTCCCTTATATCTATTCAATTTTCAAGGCTTGTGCAATCAAAATATCTCCAGACACAAATCTCTTCCTCTCTATTTCCACGGCTACCACGGCAGATCAGGCTCCGTCACTCCGTGGCTAGGCTACTACAGTAGGGACCTAAGAGGTCCTAGTGTCTTGAGCTTCTAGCCTAGTGTATCTTGCAGGCTAATTGTAATAAGTCACTTCTTTGATCAAAGCCTATGAATGGTTTCTAGGGCTTCCTTAAAAATTCAAGACTTATGACAGCCAATAACCATGTGACCTGCCATCACTGTCTTATTCCAGGCCTATAGTATACGTAGACACACACACACACACACACATGCACACATGCACAGTTCATTGGGACCTCTTGGTGTTACCAACCTTGACTTGCTCTTCCCTATATCACTTTCATCATTTTTTATTTCAGAAAGATTTCTTTTCTACATTTTCTTACACTTAGAGCCACCTTTTGCAGACCCAGATATACTACAGAGATTGCAAATGGGTTGTCTATAGGTCAAATATGGGCTTTAGCTGTACAGTATTTTGTTAGGTTGACGGTGTCTATATATCATTTACATGCATATACATGAGTTTACATATATAAAATAATCAATTCATATAATTTTATAAATTCCATATAAATATGTATATAAATTACATATATAATATTGAAGAATTTGAATGTATAGACATTGTCATAAAACTCCAGATCTGTGGCTTCTCTTGAGAAATCAGAAGCTTTTGCCACCTAAAGAGCCTCATTGCTAAAGGCAATAATCAGCTAGAACTAAGAAAATATTCTTCCTTGTACAAAGAACATGCACTCTCCTGTTTTCCTTGGTTCCCCCCTACTCTATAGATACTTACAATATTCTTTTTTTGTCTTTGGAGACAATAAAAAACAAATATAATCTATAACCAAAAAAGATTAGTTTTCACTGCTGATACTTTTTAAATTCTTTGAGAGTTGGTTTAAGTCTCATTTGATAATTTTTCCTTTCAAGAAACTTTACTCAGTAAAGCACAACTACTTAACAAAAAAAAAATTAAAAAAAATATATATATATATATTTGAGAGGGTAAATCAGTAGTGAAACCTCCCTAAAATAATTTCCAATAAATTTAATTTTCCATTTCCCCATTAAATGACAAATATACAGAGATAGCTCAACTGAGATCATTGACATACATAAGAATCATTTGGAATAAGCTCTTATGCATGTAACTTCTTTTGATTTTATCTTCCACAACTAAGTAAATGTGTCTTCATTAGTGGTAGAGCGATTTGTTCGAGGACAGAGAGTAATTAAATCTCACAGTCAATCTATTAACCCCACATTACTTAGAAGATTGTAAATTTGGAAGTATTTCTCTTCTTTCTAAGTTGGGCAAACCATAAAGTTTAGTCTCACAGATCCTTGGTCTTAGACTTGCTTGAACAATTTAAATATTTGGTTCTAGGGAATTAGATAGTAGATTAATATTTTTAAAAATTGACTAAATGTAGCAGGTCAAATAGAATAGACATTAACTAATAGCTTACTTGGCAACTGGCAGCATAACTCCCGGTAGAGTAGAAGCCCTAACAGTCTTCTTTATCATTTGATCCCAGAGGAGAGGAACATAAACAATCCCTCTATTGCTTAAATGTGGACCTTCATTTACCCTTCTGAGTACTCTTGCTTTCATTTTGTATGCCTTGGCTCTGGGAAATATGAATGATAAGCTCATCAAGGGAATTAAAGTGCCATTGTTGCATATTAGTTTAATGGAATTGTCAGGTCTCATTAATAATAGGAGTGTATCATTTGCAATCAATCAACTATTCATTGATAGAAATATCAAGGTTGTCTTCGTTTTTAAAAAATAGCCTTTAGTTAGTCTAAGATTCTTCCTACATGCTGTATAATTGTTTTACAAACCCTTTTAAAATTACTGTCATTTTTACTTTTTCAAGCAGAGTTCATTTCTGTCATGTCTATGTGACTGAGACAAAATCAAATTAAACTAAAAGATTCAATTTGGCTGAGTTATATACCACTAAGTGTTCTTCCCCCCTCCCTTGAAATAAATCAGATAGTAATGCCACAGTCTGAATGTGAAGGTTTTCTATATTACATATTGTATTATAGGTGTGGCCTATCAAACCCCCTCCCTCCCTTCCCATCCTTCACCCCTTCCCTTCCTTATCCTGGGCTATAGTTGTGATTCACCTTTCATATGAAAGTGTGAGTGATTATAATTGGTTACATAGTAGTACTGAGTACACTGGATATTTTTTTTTCCATTCCTGAGATACTTTGCTAAGAAGAATATTTTCCAGCTCCATCCATGTAAACATAAAAGAGGTAAAGTATCCATCTTTTTTTTAATGCTGCACAATATTCCATGGTGTACATATACCACAGTTTATTAATCCATTCATGGGTCAATGGGCACTTCGGCTTCTTCTATGACTTAGCAATTATGAACTGAGCTGCAATGAACAATCTGGTACAAATATCTTTGTTGCCAAGTGATTTTTGGTCTCTTGGATATACGCTTAGTAAAGGAATTATAGGATCAAACAGCAGGTCTCCATTTAGATCCCTGAGTGTTCTTCAAACTTCTTTCCAAAAGGAACATACTAGTTTGCATTCCCACCAGCAGTGTAGAAGTGTTCCCTTTTCTCCACATCCACGCCAACATCTGTGGTTTTGGGATTTTGTGATGTGGGCTACTCTTACTGGAATTAGAGGGTATCTCAATGTAGTTTTGGTTTGCATTTCTCTGTTGATTAAAGATGATGAGGGACCACCCCTATGGAGTATATTGTAAGGGTACAAGTCAAATCTATCATATATAGAACACAAATGTCTTAACACTGTGATTAAGTAAATTAGATGAAAGCTATGTTAATTAGCTGGATGTAAGCACTCCAGTTTGTACAAATAATCAATACATTGAATCCCATAAAGGCATAAATGTATTCAGGATCTATGTATATATGACTTAATAAAAGGAAATAAATAAATATTGTATTATGTATTAAAAAAATTAAAAATGCACCCACTTTGATGACAGCATTGGTATGGGCAGACAAATACCAGTATGTTGAATTCAGGGTAAATGTCCCCTTTCAAATTCCCTTTAGCTTTTTAAAATTTCTGCTGAACCAGTAAGACTATAAGGCTAATCTGCTTTCCGGCCTGGTGCCCTTCAAAGAGTATTGAGCCAAGAAATATCTTCTTTTTACTTTTATTTTCTTCCTATAGAATAGAACAACCTAGAAGCTTCAAGAATTAAAGATTGATCAATTTTATCCAAATGTACCATCCAAAATGCTAAAAGTAAAATATAATTAGTTTTGATATCTGCATGTCTGTTTTGGTTTCTTTTTTGTTTGTTTGTTTGTTTGTTTTTTGGGGTTTTTTGCAGTTTTTGGCCAGGGCTGGGTTTGAACCCGCCACCTCTGGCATATGGGGCCAGCGCCGTACTCCTTTGAGCCACAGGTGCTGCCCTGCATGTCTGTTTTAATATGATTTTTAAAATATGTAAAGGTTATTGGTATTGATTACTAGTTTTGCAAGTAAATAAAAAGTGTATGGACTCAGTGTCACTATGTAAACTGTTTTAAAGTTCACTAACCGTTTTACTGTTTGTAGTTAGTCTACATGATGAGTAAATACATAATGTTCTTTTCTCATTTTCTAGGTAAATGTTACTGAAATTTTGAGGTAAATTTTTCTCGTAAATTTTTCTGACGTTTTTATACTATACCAAAAATAAGTTAAAAAATCATAATCTTTCAGATTATTCCGTACAGTTGTGAACATAGCCATATAACCAGTACTCAGATCAAAAGGTAGAACATTTTCTGCACCCCTGACATAGCATCTTCCCTCCCAAGCACTACTACAGTCTTGAATCTAACCATTTTTTCCACCTGTTTCTGTACTCCTTTGGCTGGCTAGTTAATCTCTCCATAACGTTTTTTTTTTTTTTTAATTCAACCAAGTTTTTACCTGAAGCTGTAGTTTGTTCATTCTAGTAATATTATATTTCGTTATATGAAGATTAAAAAAAAAGTATTTGGCATCTTTCTTCTTGGCTTTTATAAATAGCAATGTCATAACATGATCAAACATGTCTTTCTACTGGACACAAAGCTAGAACTGGGCTCCCTGGGTCAAGTGGTAGGCATATGTTCAACTTTGTAGATGTTGCCAACTGGTTTTCTGAGGTGATTTTCCAGTTTGCATGCTCATCACTAGTGTACGAGAATTCCATCTCTTCCATCACCCTGCCAACACTTCAGGTTATCTGTGTCTTTTTCATTTCAGCCATTCTGGTGGGAATAAAGAGGTATCACATTGTGATTTAATTTGCATTTCTGGAATGACTTATTAAGTCAGGAGCCTTTTTATATGTTTATGTGCTGTGCTGTTGAGTATTCCAGAAGTTTGAACAAATTCAAATCTTTTCCAGATGGGTTCTTAGCATTAGAGCTCAAACTGTCTCTTTGTGAGACTGATGCTCTATGAGTGGGTCTGAGCCTACATCTCATCAGGAATAAAGTCACTAAACAAAAACATTCCTCCAGCACCACTTTAGTCTTATCCTGCCCATCATTAAACTCTTGCAAAAGTAAATCTGAAGTTAGAATGAGGGGGTATTGGGTAGATATAAAAGAGAGGTCTAATAGATCAAAAGAAAAGAAAACTTGTGGCATTCATAAATTTTCTATTGTGGAAACTATGTTTAATACCAGTAATTTCAATCAAACTAATAAACCAAAGAAAGAAACACAGAGCAGCCAAAGTGGAGGGTGAGAAAGAGATGAGGCAACACTCAAGACTTGCCCACCATGGATGGGCCATGTTGGAGGACACAGCCTCCATCATCACTACTGTCAACACACACAGGGACACCATCTATCAAATTCTGTGACACAAGAACTCAAAGCCAATGTGCATGTGCATACCCAGGACTTCCAGAAAATAATAGAGGTCCCTAAACAAGAAAATACATCAAAATCAACCCCTGATAATAGTAGCAAGGGCCGTAAAGAAAGGAATAAAACTGTTCTCTTGGCCAGATTGATTCATGCTCCTCATCAGGTAATTAGCAAGGGAATCTAGAAAACTGTATTAGAGCAGAGTTGTATAAAACATAAAGAGGGCCATAAGCACGAGAGAAACAGATCATGTAGAGAAAAAAAAAAAACGTGAAGTGATTACCATTTTTAAGACATGGTATTATAGAGCAAATCTTAAATACAGCTAAACTCTAATGCCCCAAAGTGAAGACTTATTTGGGACAGAGTAAATTAAGGATAGACAAAAAAGAAGCGAGATCACAGGGACAGGTAATTTGGAAAGTGAGAGAGACAGAACTGATAAAGGCAATGTGTAGTGAACATCTTTATGTTTGGAGTTAGAGGATGAAGCACCTGTTTGTACAAGTGGAAAGAGAAAGTCAGTCAGCAGTGAAGATCTCACACAGCAACTCTGGGCTCAGTCATGATCTCACACATAACCCTGGGCTCAGCCATGATCTCATCTCATATAGCAACCTTGGGCTCAGCCATGATCTCACACAGCAGCAACCCTGGGCTCAGCCATGGTCTCATACAACGACCCTGGCTTCAGCCATGACCTCACACAGCAGCCCTGGGTTCAGCCATGATCTCACACAGCAGCCCTGGGCTCAGCCATGATCTCATCTCATATAGCAACCTTGGGCTCAGCCATGATCTCACACAGCAGCAACCCTGGGCTCAGCCATGACCTCACACAGCAGCCCTGGGCTCAGTCATGACCTCACACTGCAGCCCTGGGTTCAGCCATGATCTCACACAGCAGCAACCCTGGGCTCAGCCATGACCTCACACAGCAGCCCTGGGTTCAGCCATGATCTCATCTCACACAGCAGCCCTGGGCTCAGCCATGATCTCACACAGCAGCAACCCTGGGCTCAGCCATGATCTCACACAGCAGCCCTGGGCTCAGCCATGATCTCACACAGCAGCCCTGGGCTCAGCCATGATCTCACACAGCAGCCCTGGGCTCAGCCATGATCTCTCACAGTAGCCCTGGGCTCAGCCATGATCTCACACAGCAGCAACCCTGGGCTCAGCCATGACCTCACACAGTAGCAACCCTGGGTTCAGCCATGATCTCTCACAGTAGCCCTGGGCTCAGCCATGATCTCACACAGTAGCCCTGGGCTCAGCCATGATCTCTCACAGTAGCCCTGGGCTCAGTGACAACTTTATGCAAACGTTACCACTAAGGATTCTCCCTTTAATCTTTGTCAACCCAGAATTTTCTATGATGTCCATATAAATAGACAAAATGAGTATAAAGTTGTTTTGCTTTTTCTCCTTTTCTAAAAACATGACTATGTAACTAACTTTCTCACCTGTGTCTTATGAATGGATATTCCCTTTTGGCATTTTGACAGATAGTTTTCCCTTTGCCATCTTTGTCTTGTCAGTTCTCCTCATTGCCACACCCTTCCCCATTCTTGCTTTTGTAGAGAGCCATACTTCTCTTTATATCTTTATAGGGGAATCTGACTGGGTGGGAAGGAAGGGCTATTTTTCCTCCTGGCACGCTGTTAGGCATTTGTGGCATGCTGCAGTTGTGACTATGTGTTGGTTTTGAATTGTATATCACTCTTGTTTAATATGCCCTCTTCATAAAACTGTCCATTCAAGCACACACATTTATATATTCGATTTTATAGTTAGGGAATACGGGTCTCTGGCTCTAAAAGAACAACTGGTAAGCTGTGCTTGCTGCTTGCCTACTGAATAGTTTATTGAGAACATAGTTAAATTAACATGAGCCTTGTCATAACACTTTAATTTATTTTAGGAATAGGATCCATGATATGGCTGACATGTATTTTTTTCTTCTTCCACTGCTAAATATATTTTCAGTCGACTAAGTTCAGGCTATGCTTAACTCAGTAACTTGAATTTGACATGGTACCTAATTCTTGTTTTTACTTAAGCATTCAAGTTTAAGAAATAAATGTCCAGATCTAATGAAGAAATCTTCCTTGGTGTTGGATTTGATAACTCTCTTCACCAACACAGTATATAAAATGCCAAAGTTGTCATATTCTTCCTGTGAGGAAGTGAGAATAGCAGAACGGTCCACCTGCTTTTATGAAACAGTGCAGTATCTCCCACCCCTCTACCCTAACTGGTGGCTATGAAATGGCTTTCAAATTAAATTAAATCACTATGACCTCAGACTAGTGAGTTAGGGAACTAGGTCTGAATATTGTAGAATTATTATATTTATTTTGATCCATACTGATAACTGTTCTGTAAATTGTATGATACCAAAAAACCATATACTAAGATTTCTGCTTTCTCTTCTCTTTTAGTTGGGCGTGTATTGCTCTATTCTCTTCCTCTCCATGACTCCTCCCCAGTAGTATAATTAGCAATACAGTCTGGGCTACTGTATCTATTTAAGATGTCAGGAAAGACCTATAGATCAATTGGCAACATCAAGACAAAAGTTCAAGTTTCTTGAATAAATATCTCCAACCATGAAATTCAAATAGTTTCATCTGGATGCCACATACAAAGCTGGAATGTGAAAACTTTCAAATAACATTTCAGGGAGCGACTTTAGCAAGGAAATAGGGTCTGGCAGACACTGCTCTCCATGAGGGGCAAGTAACAAACAACATCACGAAGCTGGAATCAAGACTCATTACAGGAAACGCCGAGCATTTGTCTCAGATGCTACCACCCTGGGAAGCAGGCTTCCTGAGGGAATAAGTCCAAATGAATACATCTGGGACATAATAAGCCAAATCACAGAGATTTTTGCACAGAGAAATCGAAAACAGCAAGACTGGAAGTGAGCCAAAGGTTACAGCAAGGCATGATCATATCATATAATATGGATGTCCAAGATGAAATATGGAGGTGCCCACATGATGAATGGCATATGGCCAAAACAGAAAACACACCTGCCCTTTGACATTGTGTTCCGGGCATGGACACATGGGAAACATTTCTATAAAGAGAGAAGTGTTCGGTACTGGAAAACAAAGCACTTGAGGGGTTGATGTTGATGGAAAGATGAAATGAGTTAAATAGGGATAAGCTGTCCTCATAGACAAAAGGACAAAGAATTTTATGAGACACTGGAGATTTGTTCACTGCTTCCCTGATATCTAAAAGAGCTCCTGGCCCAGGGCTAGTGTTTATTAATATTTGTCAAATGAATGAATGGCTTGCACACATAAACATTACTATAAAGAAGAAATTACTGTTCTTTACAGGAGTATATAACCACAAGATATTTTTAATATTCTTGTTTAAAGGCTTGGTAAATAACTTCAAAAGAGAAATTCAGATTCTTCTCTCTAAGCCCAAACTGAAGCTCATCTACTCTCGTAATGTACAAAGAGTGAACTTCCTATTGATCCTGCTGAGTAACATCGCCTCGGATGTGGGACATTCCGGGCCTACGCACAAGCCGTTACAGTTGTGCCAACACTCACATACAGAAGTAGGCACTTTTTATAGATTACATATCCTAGATTCTCCAGAAGAAATTGAGAACTATGAAGGCGTACACCCCATCTGCCACCCCATGCCCTGTTCTTGCTCATATGTGATGTATACATGAAACTTAATAAGTTGCATTTTGTTGTGTATAAAAAAATTTGGCTTTGTCTTGAATAACTTCAGCAATAGAATGATACTGTAAGTCTTGGCTGATTTTTAACTAACCAAAATGTATTCATTGTATGACTGCAAACATGGAATGTGGCATGCTCTCGATCAAAACTTTGAACAAATTTTGAGAAAAGAAGTATGTTTCCCATATGGTAAGTCAGAAATGAAAGGGCAATGCTTATGACTCAACACGGCTACATTTCAATAGTTGTTCCTGGTAAAGCTAATCCAGAACTCTAGCTATGTAGGGGAGATCAAATGGAAAAATTATACAAATTATTGCCACCTTTGACAGATAATTTGCCAAAAAAAAAAAAGAAAAAGAATAACTTCTAAGGGATCAAGATGTGTGTGTACTGGGTCTTACTGAAAGATAACATTTAATCAACTTTTTAAATATAGAGTTTGTGTGGTCTCACATCATACATTTTTCACAGAGCTTTGGGACATGGTGATGTCTATTTTGTGCCAACCAATTTTCTCTGGCTAGAATTAAGTACACACAAAACAAGAAATAAGTGTAAGAAGATGTAAAGTGGATGACTGGAAAACAGACTTTCCAACATATGAATGGACTGCCACAGTCTTAGGACACTCTTTGCTTCTAAGTAACTACTTGGAATCCATCCTGGTTAATCTTAGCTTTCTATTGGTTGAGGTCATCCCTCAATCTAAATCTAAGATGGACCAACAAGGGCAAGGTTTCCCACACCAAATATGTACTCTATGCAAAGTATTTTTTTAGGTATTTGATCAGCATCAAATTTAATTATTAACTTACTGAAATAACATGTAAGGAATGCAGCCAGGGAGATCCACACATCAAACCATTACAAGTTCTCAAAATGAAAGGGTGTCCTGTGGGTCCCCTCCTGGATCTCCAGCTTCTACTCACTGTTCCACACGTGTCAGGGGCATTTTGAACCACACTGCTCTTATTTTTCTCTTCTTTTCAGTAGTGAGCAGTGGACTCTTAGTCACAACCCTCTCCACACTCCCGCACTCTCTGCAGAATTTATTTAATTGTTCACACCCCTTTCCCTGGATTTGGGGCAACTGCATTGCTCTTATTTGTGCCATCTGCCTGACTGACCTGGCTACCTGTCTGACTGACTACAAGTCCATCCCTTTCACATATTGTCAATTTCTCATGAGATTCTGCCTTCAGCCCTCATTTTTTCTCCCTTCTAGAGTCGATCCCTTGCTCATTCCTTCTGCTATAGAATCCTAAACCAATAAACATGTCTTTCATTCCCCATTTGCAGGGAACAACAGCTGATATTCCCATGAATGTTCTGTCAGCACTCCAAACCCGACATGCCCACAACTAATCATCCACTTTCTCCTTATATAGGCTACTTTCTATTTCTCATCATCATCTCCATGGGCAGAAGCTACTGCCCCAGTCAGACAGACTGAAAACATTGGTGATCTTCCTATAGTAAGTCTGCAATATGAATTCAGTGCAAATCTTCTAAGAAAGCAACAAAGTAAATTGTACTCCTTTAACTTTTCACATGTCTGATTTTCCTTTCTCTTACTACCACTCATAATTCAGGTATGAACTATATCTGTCTCTTGTAAACTGTCAGTAAGAGGATTTTTCCTACTATAATCCCTTCCTGAAGCCCATAGCTCTGTGCACCAGAGCAGCATTGCCCATGACCATTACCACTGTGTACAACAGTAAGAGAAGTATTATTAAAATCAAGCCACACCCCACCATATAATTTCCAATTGTTTCCAAATACTTCCTAAATAATGTAAAGTTCAAGGAAAAAAAGAAAGATTAATTGTCAAGCAAAAGGGTACTGGGTAGATGAAAGGAATACTCTAGGAAGAATTGAAAGTAATCCCAACAGTAATTACTCTCCATGAACAAGTTGAAGGCCTCTGGATAGGCAGTGAGGCATCACTAAGTTATGGGCTTGTCCCGATCATCACCTTCCTAGACAACTTATTTCCCTAGACTCCTTTCTATTATTCTATAGGTTTACAAGTATAAAATGAACTTATTGTCCAATGACAGTATATCCCAATTGGGATGTCATCAATTTTATGATGGTAGACATGGAGCTAGGAAACTAGGTGTGTATGATAGGCTTGGGGTGATGTCTGAATGCTGAGCAGCTTCCATATTGGGTTAAGTCAGGAGGATTGCTCTTATGATGCATATGTAAGTATCACCGGTGTCTTTGGTGTCCATGACTATCTGTGACATCTAGAAAGGAGGCAATACTGTTAAAAGTTGACAGCCCTGTCCAATCTGTACCAATTGGATTTATTTCTGAAGAAATACTTTGATGTCCCCTCAGCTCTAGAACAAGAAAATTAGTCTTTTTATCTGAAGGATTCCATTCCATATAATAGTAAAAGTCACAAATAATCCTTCAAATCCAGATAAAAGTCAATTATCCATAAAACCTTTCTAAGCCTTTAAAAAGATTTTGGTTCTTCTTTATTTTATAGCAATTTGTCTGGCCCTCAGTCATAATTTATTATGTAAAGCATCAAATTATTATTTATGTGATATGGTATATTATCACCCATTATATTTGACATTGCTTGATGGCTACAGTGGAATATATGTGTTTTGTTGGAAAGAACATGAAATATGAAATCAAAAGACTTGTGTTTTAGAAACATCTCTGGCACATACCATGTACGAGTTTTGTAGTGGACTTTCTAATGAAGTCTGTAACCTTTTGAGACCTAATTTCATCATTTGGCAAATGGCAGTAATAATGGGTTTCCTCAAATAAGTGGTTGCAAAAATGTTGTGATCAATGTAAGATATTTTACAAATGATATGATCACATGATCCACAAATGTTACTTAGTCTTCACATCCCACTCTGCACCTAACCAGAATCTTTAATATATGAGGCATTCCATAAAGCCCTGTAGAATCAAATTGAATGTCAACCCTTCAAGGTGAAATAGGAAATGTTTATTAAAACAAAATTTAAAAAATGTGTTTTATATACACGGATTGTTTTTATAGATAAATGATTTCCCAAATGAACATCACCTAACAGGAAATTGCAGTGGCAGTAGCTCAATATCTGCAATGTTCTGGTTTAAACCCAAGTATAAGTTTATCATTTTTATTTGGCATTATCAAGAAAATAGAATGTAGTCAGGCTTGATAGTATTGCCTTAGGATCTAAAAGACAGAAAAGCACATTTATAAAAGAGAGACAAATGGAAAGTGAATGAGGAGAAAAGAAATCAATCACTGGGGAGAAAGACAGAGAATATGTATCTTCAGCCTAATGAATGCTATGATTGCACTTCCCTGCTTTCACGTTACTGGGGAAGTGAACATCCAGAATAACAAGAAATCATTTTGCTTTAGAGAAATGCTGATCTTGATATGAAGTGTGAATGTTTGCTGAAATCTAATCAGACCTGCTTATATCTTAACTTTGAAGATAAGAGATGAGTTTGGTTTAGATGCTAGATACTCCACATTTTATCTTTCTAAAAATGATAGAATACACATACAACTCCCTCTACTTTATAACCAGGAAACCTGAAACACAGGCAATGGATTTATCCTGATGCCTAACGAGAATTTAAGAGGGCCCAAAGTTGTGCTGCCTTTGTGTTGAGGAGAAGGGAGTGAATGATGCAGATGATAAGATCCACATCCTGTGCAGAAACCACGATGCATCCCAATTCATCAATGACATTCATATATTCATGAATGAATATATGTTACAGATATACATATATTTTCATGGTGGTGGTGGGGAGGTCACCTGTGAGTCTTAGAGGAGGACTAGAAGATAACTGTAAGTACAGGAGGACAACTGCAACACAGACTTTAACTTTACAAAAGCAAATTATGTAACCTAATCATGCCTACCCCCTTATTAATATAAATTTTTTAAAAAGAAAACAGAAAGTGTTACATTGCTGAATATCACTACAGTCTACAGTCACCTTCAAAGTATTCCCATTGGGAAGTTGTGCACCAACATGAGTGCCTCGTCTACCTTTCAAAGCAATTTTGGGACTCCTTTTTAAAAATAATCATCAGAACTGTTCTACAGCACACAAAACCATGCAAAAACAAGAAGGAACAACACTCAGTAAGACACTGCCACATGTTGACACAAACATAGTTGTGAGACACTAATATTCCAAGGTTATGAAACCCTACTGAGGAGACCTGTGTGTCTTAAATGATTCCTCCTTCTTCAGGAGTACTGGATGAGGGAGCCAGAGAAAGTGGAAAAGAAAGGGTAAACCTAATAGCAATTACGACAATGGCTGGCATTCACTGAATGCTTACTATATACTAGCACACATTCTATATTCTTATGCAATTCCTTACTGATTATTCACAATAACCCACAGTGTTATCATCCCAATATTACAGGTGCAGAAATGGGAGAACAGATAGTTGGCTCCAAAGCCTTCGTGCTACACCAACCCAATGAAATAAATGAAGTTGCCAGACTGTAAACAGGTTTACCAGATAATTCAGTTGAAAGTGCCTATAAAAAAATCTTGTGAGTTTGAGAAAGACCAAGGGACTGACTTTCGGATGGAGATATAAGTTCTAATTGACTTTCATTGCTAAAGAAACCCACATATCTTAGGCTTCAGTAGCCTAAAAGTATAATTGGAATAATGCTGTCCTGGAGATTTGGAAGATGCTCATTGGAATTCATGTTCCTTTCACAAATTTTCCTCAATTTCTGGGATCCACTGATAGTAAGAAAAAAAAATACTATTTCCATGTTGCTACTTTATACTACTTTCCTGGTCAATGTCTCATCAAAGCTACTCTTACCATTGTGAAACTTTTGATTCAATCTTAGTCTGTGATGTTGTCATCTTACTTCCTATGGTAGAAATATCATAGACAATAGTATGAAGAAAATATACAAGGTAAGCCATTTAAGTTTGCAAACTCATCCTAGAAAGAGTGCTAAATACCTCACTGCTGAAAGCCACCACCATCACTTTCAAAATACTCCTTTTGGGAAGCTACACACCCATGCCAATGTCTAGCCCACCTTTCATAGCAATTTGGAATTCTTTTTCAGGAATATTCATCAGAGCTGTTGTCATGGGATGTCTAACAATTAAGTTTACCAACTGGCCACCACATGCTTACTTTGGCAGCATTGTAGAAACAACTCAGAAAGGTTTCATAACCTTGGTATATCAGTGTCTTAACTGTGTCTGTATCAACATGGGATGGTGGTGTTCATTTTTGTGGTTGCATGTTTTTGTGTGCTATACAATAGTTCTGATGATTATTTCAAACATAGAGTTCCAAAATTGCTTTGAAGGGTAGACTAAATACTAATGTTGTGCATAACTTCCCAAGGGGGGTACTTTGAAAGTGACTGTAGACTACTGTAGACAATGTCTACAGTTGTAGACATTATGTAACAGTTGCATGTAACTCTTTAGCAATGTAACAGTTTTTCTTCTTTTTTTTTTAATGGGGTAATCTTTCACCATATTTGCAACATAACTGTGCATGTCTCACAGAAATATTAACATCAACTATATTATCATTAACATTAATGATGGAAGGGAATAAGAAATTTCAGTTAGAAATTAATGAAAATAAAAATATAGATTTTCACCTTTGATTGCCATTCCTAGAGGTCTCAGGGATTTTGTGGGCCTAAGGGTCTGAAAGCTGAATCAAGAGGTGACTTTGTTTCAGAGATTCTATTCCCCATTTTTAAGCTCATGACTGATAAACTGTTGAATGGTAAATAGTAGTCATTATATAGGAGAGAATCTGTATAACCCATTGCCTTCTTCCCATTTCTAAAATCATGCCACAACCCAGAGTACCTGTTGTACCCACTGATACTACTGCAATTCCCTTATTTCTCATCTCGTGCCATAAAAAGGGCAGTAAAATTTATATTTGTTGTGTGGGTGAGGCAATGCAACTAATGGTTAAAGCTCCTGTTTAATATTCAATTGTCTGCCTAGTCATGTGTCAACAAACTGAAGAGAGAAGTCAGAGGTCAGGTAATTTTCAGTTAGAGATATCAGTGCATGTGATGACCTGTCAGGAGAGCTTTATAAAGCACACATATCCTAAAGAACCAAACAGCAAGTTGATGGCCCTGGATATCTAATGGTGAATGGCATACAACACGGAGAAGGGTATAGTAAGGGTGATCAACAGGTACTATGAATTTTTCCTAGGCACTGCCCACCCTGTGGATTCAGTTCACCTGCTTCTGAACATGGGATTACCAACTATAAGAATTAGGTTTGCTTTATTTTTCTGCAAAAATCACCCTAAACGAGGACTTTAGAAATTATTGAAATTGCATTATCTGATACCCAAATGCACTGTGCTTGTAGGGCAGCTGACATGAATAAAACCAAAGCACCCTTTCCCCACCCATGATCCACTTCCTTCTCTAGATGTGGCTGTGTGGGGAATCTTATGTGCTTCCCTATTGCAAATATATTTGGGTTGTGAGTTTATTTTTATATCATGTAAATGGTATCAATGCATATTTTTAGAATTTTCTCAACAATATAATTTTCACATCTTTCCGTGTTAGTACACATATAGGCACTCTTTTTATCCCTTGAATATGGATATAGTAATTATTCCTTTTTTACTGGGAACTTGCTTTTTCCCAACATATTTTTCATTATGAACAACATACCGATGAATATCACTTTGCAAACTTCCTTGAGCTCAAGTAATTATGTTTTAAGAGTATACTTGTATAAACTGAGACGTAGACTTGCTGGGTCTTTGGGTGAATATATGTGTATCTGTACACACGTGTGTGTTTGTATACATACGTACATGTGCGTACATACACCTATTAACATATAGGTGTATGAGATAAAAAAATTTGTGTGAGACACGGCCAAATTGCTTTTCAAAATGTATCGACTTATGCTTCTGTCAGTGGTTTGTAGGAATTCCGACTTCCCACACCCTTGCTAACACCCGACTTCGTGATCTAAAGGAACACTAGGCTTTAATTTCTGCAATCAATCATAACCAGAAGAAATGCAGAAACAAGGTTGAAGTGATTTCTAAACAGAAATTCCAGGGTTCGCGCTTTCTGGATGGATAGGTTCTCTGAAGTCATTCATCAAGGACGAGAAAACCTACAGACACGGTCACAAGAGCATGTATAATCCAGGAGCTCAGATATAATAAGTTTTAGTTTTAGTCATGAGGGAGAGAGAGAGGAAGACATTGGAAGCGGGAGTGATGGGGATGATCAGGAAGAAAGGAGCTGACATCCTTAAGGAACTGTGGTCATTTGCCACATCCTGCCCCCGGTGCTCTGCTGGGTGGACAAATAGTGCCGTAAACGACGTTCTTAATCTAGGGACAGACAACAGACATTTGTGTCCAAGTCTGTCACATATTAGCAGAGAGGTATTGTGGAAACGTGACCAGGGACACCTGAACCCAGCACATTTGTGTCCAAGTCTGTCACATATTAGCAGAGAAGTATTATGGAAACGTGACCAGGGACATCTGAACTCAGGAGGAATCCAGACCCCCCCCACACACATGATGAGGAAAGGAAGGCAGGGAGCAGCTGAGCGGGCTGCTGCCCCTGTCAGGCCGTGCCACACCGGACTCTGTATTTACAGAGAAATCCAGTTATAGCAAAATAAAGAGGCTGTTCTCATCACCCAGGTAATGGAACAGCCTTATAACTTCTTAATGAGTTCCTCTGGGATGTGCATGGGACTCAATAGGGCTCTGCCTCCATACGTATTCTGTACTCTAAGAAGCCTTTGATGGAGAAGACCCTAACGTCTTTAAAACATAGAAAAAGGAAAAATGGCTC
Source organism: Galagoides demidoff (assembly GCA_963574575.1). Lineage (NCBI taxonomy): Eukaryota > Metazoa > Chordata > Mammalia > Primates > Galagidae > Galagoides > Galagoides demidoff. The sequence goes on from CAUYQV010169692.1 coordinate 50,798, forward strand.
TTAGGTACATGGATAAATACTAAAAGGCAAGAGGTAAACAAAAATATTTGAGAGGATTTTTGCAATGTTTTCTTCTCTTTTTTTCCTTTCATTTTCCCCCATGGCTTGTCGCGCACATGGAATTAATTTTTAGAAAATGCAAAGCAGAGCCTGTGCGTAACCCCTGGGGTAATGCTGTGCATGGACAAGAACGGAAAACCCTGGTGTGCTGCGGAGAGAGGGCACGAGTAGATCCCTGAAGCTCAGGAGCCCCAGACCAGCCTGAGCAAAGAGAGACCCGGTCTCAAAAGTAGCCAGGCACTGGGGCAGGTTCCTGCAGCCCCAGCTACTTGGGAGACTGAGGCAAGAGGATCACTTGAGCCCAAGAGTCAGAGGCTGCTGTGAGCCTACATTGGCAACAAAGTGAGACTCTATCCAAAAAACAAACAAATGACAACAACAACAAAAATAACCCCCCCCAACAGGGAAAATAGCAATAACTATTTCTATTTGTTAGAGTACATGTTCTGTACTCTAAAAAGCCTTTGATGGAGAAGATCCTAATGCCTTTTTTTGTTTGTTTGTTTTTGCAGTTTTTGGCCAGGGCTGGGTTTGAACCTGCCACCTCCGGCATATGGGGCCGGCACCCTACTCCTTTGAGCCACAGGCGCTGCCCAGATTCTAATGTCTTTAAAACAGATAGGGCCACAAACATAAATTCCTCTGAACATTGTTTAGAAAATACATGTTCCCAGTGAACTCCATTAGACAACAAGCTGAGCACATTACAGAGATATACTTATTCAGTGCCCTGAAGATCAATTTATGTGAGCCTGTATGAATCTGGTATTTTCTAATATGAGAGCTTTGACTAGGGGATATCTTTTCAAATATAGAACTTTTCTCTAGTGATCTTTAAATTCAGCAGGTCTCTAGGGAAAATAAGTGATTTCTTTGGTTGACCTAATAAAACAATACTTTTCATTTGCATTCAAAAGCACCCAGAGGCTCAGACAGTGTGGCTGTTACATTGCTCCTGTGTTTGTGAGGCATCCATGGCAGGAGGGGGAAATTTTTTTTTTTGAGACGAAGCCTCAAGCTATCTCCCTCTGGGTAGAGTGCCATGGCATCACAGCTCACAGCAACGTCCAACTCCTGGGCTCAAGCGAGTCTCCTGCCTCAGCCTCCCAAGTAGCTGAGACCACAGGCGCCCACTGCAACGCCCTGCCATTTTTTGGTTGCAGCCATCATTGTTGTTTGGCGGGCTCGGGCTGGGGATTTGAACCCGCCACCTTAGGTGTACGCTGCTGGCGCCTTAGCCGGGGAAATTTAAGGAGCCCGCTATTGCCATAGACAGCTAGAACCAGCCCTCCTCCTCCCTCTTCCTCTCTCTCTCTCTCACTCACACACACACACACACACACACAGAGCAACCTCTCTCAAAGGACTCCAGGATCCCCAGGTTTTCTTCTCCAGCTCCATGATGAGTACCGAGGAAGCTGATTTTCACTTTCTACTCGATGTGCCTTAAAACTCAGAGCTCCAAGTCATGTTTCAAGTCTCAATGTCTTGGTCTGCTTCATGGCTCTATTCAAGCACAGGTGTGGTCAAATTCATGATAACATTACTGATGGAGAAGAGCAAAAAAGACAAAGCACTTTCCCATCTGATCCCATTTGCATACACCTATGAGAGACGGGCATTGCGGGGTAAACAAGAAATAGGGCCCATGCATCCTGCACAATAAGCTTATTATCTGAAGCAAGAAGGACTCATGCTTTCTCTGTAAGGGAACAGGACCCATCTTGTGTTCACACTTAACGTAAACCAGAAAGCTTATGCTCATGAAGCAAAAATATTTCACGTCACTTCTACTTTCTCTAATGATTGAAAATAGAATCTAGAACCTGGATGAGTCAGAATTCTAGAATATTTAGATGTAAAATAATTGTCCTATTATCTTATTGAATCTTTATTAAGTCCCATCATAAATTTGCTATATAAGGATTAAAATTTTTCCAGTAAATAAAGGCTTATTTTTATTATTTTTTATTAAATCATAAATGTGTAGATTATATATACATTAATGCATGTATGGGGTACAATGTGTTGATTTCATATAGAATTAGGAGCCTTTACATCACTCTGGTTAACATAAATCTCACCTCATTTACTGAATTATTATGTTAAGATATTTATACTCTATACTTAATAAATCTGACAAGTACCCTTGCTTTATGCACCACAGGTATGATCCCACCTTTGACTCTCCCTTGATATGACCCCCCCCACACACCATACTCTCCTCCTCTCTCCTTATCCTGGGCCATAGTTGTGATCTATTCTTCATTTAAAGGTATGAGTGATTATAAATTGGTTTCATAATAATACTGAGTACATTGGATATTTTTTCTTCCATTCTTGAGATACTTTACCAAGTAGGATATGTTCCAGTTCCATCCATGTAAACATAAAAGAGGTAAAGTCTCCATCTTTTTTAAGGCTGCATAATATTCCATGGTATACATATACCACAATTTATTAATCTATTCATGGGTCGATGGGCACTTGGGCTTCTTCCATGATTTGGCTACTATGAATTGGGCTGCAATGAACCATCTGGTGCAAAAATCTTTGTTATAAAGTGATTTTTGGCCTTTTGTATATACATCTAGTAGGGGAATTGTAGAATTGAATGATAGGTCTACTTTTAGTTCCTGTGTGTTCTCCAAACTTGTTTTTTAAAAGGCTGTATTAGCTTGCATTCCCACCAGCAGTGAAAAAGCGTTCCCTCCTCACGGCATCCACGCCA
>CAUYQV010169698.1:0-15523 GCA_963574575.1 Galagoides demidoff
TGTGGTCCCAGCTACTTGGGAGGCGGAGGCAGGAGACTCGCTTGAGCCCAGGAGTTGGAGGTTGCTATGAGCTGTGATGCCATGGCACTCTACCCAGGGGGATAGCTTGAGGCTCCGTCTCCAAAAAAAAAAAAAAGAAAAACATCATTCATCCATTTAGTAAACTTTCACTGAGCACTGAATTTACTTTGGCACATGACCCTGATTACAGCAAAAACCCAAATAACATAAAAAAGCCTAACTAGTTTGAGAAAATAGGCCAGGTGCCATGGCTTGCACCTGTAATCCTAGCATTCTTGGGAGGATGAAGGAGGAGGACTGCTTGAGTTCTGGAGTCCAAGACTAGCATGAGCAAAAGCGAGACACCATCTCTACTAAAAATAGAGAAAATTAGCTGGGGCCTTGTGGCAGGCCTATAGCCCCAGCTATGCGGAAGGTTGAGGCAGGAGGATCACTTGAGCCTAGGAGCTTGAGGTTGCTGTGAGCTAGCGTGATGTGACACGTACTCTAGCCAGGGTGACAGAGTGAGACTCTCATCTCCAAAACAACAACAAAAACAACCTGGGCTCGGCACCCATAGCACAGTGGTTACAGCACTGGCCACATACATGGGAGCTAGTGGGTTCAAACACAGCCCAGGCCTGCCAAACAACAATGACAACTACAACCAAAAAAACAGCTGGGCATTGTGGCAGGCGCCTATAGTCCCAGCTACTTGGGAGGCTAAGGCAAGAGAATTGCTTAGTGCAAGAGTTTGAGGTTGCTATAAGCTGTGATGCCACAGCACTCGACTAAGAGCAACAAAGTGAGACTTTATCTCAAAACAACAACAACAACAAAAACCTAACTACATTGAGAAAATAAAAGTCAGGTCTCTACTGACAATAAGAAATTATGAATTAGTCACCCATTATTCCACAGGCTCCCATTTGGTCACCATCATTGTGTGTGCTTTTTTTTTTTTTTTAAATCATGTATTTAGGAACTGAACCTTAGAAGAAAAATATGTGGGGCTCGTAAGAAATGAATATAAATTCACCACTATCCAGCCCACATCTCCTTTATACTACAACATAGCAAAGAAACAGACAAAAGGTAGTTTTGGTAAACTACATGTTCTCTTCTGAGAATTTCAACATTTATCACTCAGAAAACAATAAGCTAAAGGTATTCAAATCTCATTTGACTCAACAATTATTTCTTCAATGCTTAATATGATCTCCACACTCCAGTCCAGGGAAGATAATGGGGATCTTTCTAACAATTACTACTCAATATGACCAAGTCATTTCTCTAAGCTTTTAATTACCTATAGAATAACAAAAACACCTACCTTCAGTAAAGGTACATGAAAATCTAGCTCTGTGTTTTATTAAATTCAAAACTCCCAGATCTGGTCTGGATCCCTACTAGACAAGGTATGACCTAAGATTCTGGAAACATGCATACAGGTATCTTTCAAATGACGTTCACTTTTAAATTAGACAACCACAGCAATAATGAAAAGAAAAAAACATAATAAACATTTACTTTTTTTTTTTTTTTGAGACAGAGCCTCAAGCTGTCACCGTGGGTAGAGTGCCGTGACATCACAACTCACAGCAACCTCCATCTCCTGGGCTCAAGCGATTCTCCTGCCTCCACCTCCCTAGTAGCTGGGATTACAGCTGCCCGCCACAACGCCCAGCTATTTTTTGGTTGCAACCGTCATTGTTTGGCGGGCCAGGGCTGGATTCAAACCCGCCAGCTCAAGTGTATGTGGCTGGCGCCTTAGCCACTTGAGCCACAGGTGTGGAGCCCCAAATCTCTGTTTTATTGTACTCTTACAACTCCGTGTGAATCTATAATCATCTCAAAATAAAAGTTTTATGTAAGAAAATATAAAGAATTAGAATGCTTCTATACTGGCATGGGAAGAGCTCACTGTTAAGTGAGTGAAAAAAAGTTCATAAGAATATGGGTATTGGACGGCGCCAGTGACTCAAAGGAGTAGGGCGCCAGCCCCATATGCCAGAGGTGGGGGGTTCAAACCTAGCCCTGGCCAAAAACTGCAAAAAAAAAAAAAGAATGTGGGTATTGGCACGCATAGAGAAACCTGGAAGGGTACATGAGAAACTAATTAAAATGATTCCTTGAGGGAGAAGGTGGGAAGAGGTGGTGGGGGACAGGAGTGGGTGGGAGAGGTGTATACATTGTTATAATATCTGGCTTTTGAACCATATAAAAAAGTCAAAAATTAACAACATCCCTCTAGCTGCTGTGCGGAGAGTGGATCAGAAAGAACAAAAAAAGGAGGTGTCACCCTCACCCAGCTAGGGAACAGCAGAGCCAGACACTCTTCAATGCTGCCTACCTTGCCTTTTAAAACAGATCTGACAGCTGCCTCCTGCTTAGACACCTTTATCCCCCATGGGATAAAAACCAGCTGCTAACAGGCATTGGAGGCATTTCACAACCTGGTGCCCAGATGATCTTTCCAGGCTCTTCCTCTCCCACTGCCCCAGGAGTCATGATGCGCTCTTTTATCTAAACACTTGAAGTACTAACCCACTCAAGCCTTCACCTGTGCTGCCCCTCCTTCTGAAATACCCTTCCTGTACACTTTACCCTTGCAATCTCTATCTCTTCAAGGCCAAATTCAAAGCTCTCCCCTTTTTGTATGTTTCCCTGTCTGATCCATCTCCTGAAGCCCCAGACACAATTAACTGCTCTCTGTTAGGTCTCCTAAGATACTTTCCCTAACTGCTACTTTATCCCTTGCAACATTGACACACACTTAGGTGTGACATTAGTTAATTGTTATTAAATAATTGATTGAGTGGTCATATGTTTACTATTTTTCTTCCCCACAAGGCTGCCAGTTGCAGGAGAAGAGTAGGGACCATGTCTGCCATATAATCTCATGGATGGGGACAGTGCCTAGGATTCTGGAGCTTAAAGCTTGGGCTCTTGAATCCCCGCTGTCTTAGTACATTTGGGCTGCTATAACAAAATCCTGAGCCTGGGTAATTTATAAACAATAAAAATTTTGGCCGGGTGCGGTTGCTCACACCTGTAATCCTAGCACTCTGGGAGGCCAAGGCGGGTGGATTGCCTGAGCTCACAGGTTTGAGACCAGCCTGAGCCAGAGAGAGACCTCATCTCTGAAAGTAGCCAGGTGTTGTGGCAGGTGCCTGTAGTCCCAGCTACTTGGGAGGCTGAGGCAAGAGAATTGCTTGAGCCCAAGAGTTTGAGGTTGCTCTGTGCTCTGATGCCACGGCACTCTACCAAGGTTGACAAAGTGAGACTGTCTCAAAATAAAATAAAATAATAATTTTGCCAGGTTTGGTGGCACGCACTTATGGTCCCAGCGACTCAGGAGGCTGAGATGGGAGTATTGCTTGAGTTTAGGGTTTTGAGGCTAGCCTGTACAAGACAGAAAGACCCTGTATCAAAAAGCAAACAAATAAACAGAAACAAAAGCAAACCAGAAATCTACTCCTCACTGCCCTGGAGGCTGGGAAGTACAAGATGGAGGCAGCAGCAGATTTGTGGTCTGATGAGGGCTTCTTTCTGCCTCCTAAGTGGTGTCTTGCTGCTGCATCCTACAGAGGGGACAAGCCCTGTGTCCTCACATGCCAGAAGGGACAGAGGGGTGAACTTGGCCCCTCAAGCCCTTTTATAGAGTAGTAATTCACTCATGAGGGCAGAGCACTCATGGCCAATCACCTCCTAAAGGCCCTACCTGTTGATATCCTTACATTGGGAATTAAGTTTCAACATGAATTTTGGAGAGGACACAAACATTAGAATCATAGTGCCTACTCGTTTAACAGTAGTTGTTGCATTTTAGGGCCAGACGCAGCGTCTTATGCCTGTAATACTAGCACTCTGGGAGGCCAAGGCAGGTAGATTGCTTGAGCTCAGGAGTTTGAGACTAGCCTGAGCAAGAGTGAGACACGGTCTCTACTAAAAAATAGAAAAACTGGGGCAGTGCCTGTGGCTCAGAGAGGTAGGGCTCTGGCCCCATATGCTGGAGGTGGTGGGTTCAAACCCAGCCCTGGCCAAAAAAAATAGAAAAACCACCAGGTCGTGGTGGTGCATGCCTGTAGTCCCAGCTACTTGGGAGACTGAGGCAAGAGGTTTGCTTAAGCCTAAGGGTTTGAAGTTTCTCTGCGCTATGATGCCACAGCACTCTACCTAGAGTGACAGAGTGAGGCTCTGTGTCAAAAAAGAAAAAGTAGCCGCATTCTGAATGGTGATGCCCAGAGCATGTTCTAATCAGCACAAGGAGTGGCTTCACTAGCCCCTTCTTGTTTGGTTCATACAACCCTATCACTGGAGCCCTATCTAGGCAGGCCACTGATCAATGTCCCTGAGGTTCTAGACCAACAGCTGCAAGGAGTTAAACCCTTCCAGCAGGGGTAAGTGTGGGCAGGGGAGCCTAGAGAAGCACGTCCAGCACAGGAGGCACCAGCTGCAATGGCTGTTAAAACTAAGGAACAGTAGGCCAGGCACAGTCCTAGCACTCTGGAAGACTGAGGTGGAAGGACTGCTGGAGGTTGGACTCAGGCTCTTGACACCAGCCTGAGCAAGAGCAAGACTCTGTCTACTAAAATAAATAAATAAATACATAAATAAATAAATAAATAAATAAAACCATGGGAGGTCAATGTGGGCAGATTGCTTGAGTTCAGGAGTTGGAAACCAGCCTGAGCAAGAGCAAGACTCCGTCTCTACTAAAATAAATAAATAAATAAATAAATAAATAGAACCATGGGAGGTCAATGTGGGCAGATTGCTTGAGTTCAGGAGTTGGAAACCAGCCTGAGCAAGAGATAACCTGACTTTTCTAAAAAACAGAAAAACTGGGTGGCATCTATGGTTCAGCGGGTAGGGTGCCCGGCCCCATGTACCAAGGGTGGCGGGTTCGAACCTGGCCCCAGCCAAACTGCAATAAAAAAAATAGCCGGGTGTTGTGGTGTGCGCCTGTAGTCTCAGTTACTCAGAAGGCTGAGGCAAGAGAATCACCTAAGCCCAGGAGTTGGAGATTGCTGTGAGCTGTGACGCCACAGCACTCTGCCAAGGGTGATAAAATGAGACTCTGTCTCAAAACAAACAAACAAGGCCTGGCGTCTGTGGCTCAAGTAGCTAAGGCACCAGCCACATACACCTAAGGTGGCGGGATCAAATCCAACCCGGGCCTGCCAAACAATGATGGCTGCAACCAAAAAAATAGCCGGGCGTTGTGGTGGGCACCTGTGGTCCCAGCTACTTGGAAGGCTGAGACAGGAGACTCGCTTGAGCCTAGGAGTTGAAGGTTGCTGTGAGCTGTAATGCCGGAGCACTCTACCCAGGGGGACAGCTTGAGGCTCTGTCTCAAAAACAAACAAACAAACAAACACACAAACAAACAAAAAACAGAAAAACTGAGACAAGAGGATAGCTTGAGTTCAAGAGTTTGAGGTTGCTGTGAGCTATGATAATACCATGGCACTCCTCCCAGGATAACAGAATGGGGCTCTGTCTAAAAAAAAAAGAAAAGAAAAAAGAAAAATAGCTGGGCGTACTGGTAGGCACCTGTATTCCCAGCTATTGGGAGGGTAAGGCAGAAGGATCACTTGAACCCAGACTTTGAGATTGCAGTGAGCTATGATGATGCCACTGTACTTTAGCCAGGGTGACAGAGCGAGACTCTGTCTCAAATAAAAATAATAGTACTTAAAATTAAATTAAAAATTCAGGTCATTGATCAAGCTAGCCATATTTCTTTCTTTCTTTTTGTTTTTGATGCAGAGTCTCATAATGTTGCCCTCGTTAGAGTGCTGTGGCATCACAGCTCATAGCAACCTCAAACTCTTGGACTTAAGCCATTCTCTTGCCTCAGCCTCCCAAGTAGCTGAGACCACAGGAGCCTGCCAGAACGCCCGGCTGTTTTTTTGTTGCAGTTGTCATTGTTGATTTTAACTGGCCCAGGCTGGGTTTGAATCCACCAGCCTCAGTGTATGTGGCCAATGCCCTACCCATTGAGCATAGGCACTGCCAAGCTCGCCATATTTCAAATGCCTGATGCCATCTGTGGCTAATGGCTCCTGTATTGGACAGCATAGAATTATAAAATATTTTCATCACAGAAATTTCTACTGGTCCTCACTGGCTTAGAGCATTACCCTTTTTCCTGGGTGCTTAATATAAAATTTAGCAGTCTGTTGGAGCTTCTCAAAGGGTGTGCTCTGGGGCCAGTCTAGGTTTGAACCCTAGCTCTGCCAGTCTCTAGCTATGTGACCTTGAGCAAGTTACTTCACCGCTCTGTGCCTCATTTGTTTTAGGTGTAACAATTCCCAATTTAGGGGATCATAACAGAATCTACCTCATGAGGTTGCTGTGAGGAGTCAATGAGATAACATATGTCAAACACTAGGAACATTATCCCATAGTAAGTACCCAGCACTTGTTATTTCTATGTAAATCTCACAAAGTCCCTGTTAAGTGGGTGCTATTATGATTCTTATTTACAGATGGAGAAATTGGGGCAGCTGGAGTCCAAAGTCCTATGATGATATACTGGCAGAACTGGCTTTGAACTCCAAAACCCACATTTTTCTGGACTTCAAGCTATTTCTGCCTTTGAGGGGTAGGGATGGATCCGCCCCTGGCCCCAGCTGGAAATTGGTCTAGCTCCACGGTTTTCTTTGCCTGATGAGCTCTTGCCAACCCTACTAGGGACCTCATGCACTTGACTGATGATACCTCATCCCTGTCAACACGGGTCTCTGCTGTCAGCTGGCCCCCGTCAGAGAGCCATCTCCTTACTGCTGCCCTAGGTGAGATGCTGGACCCAGAGCACTGTGCAAATAGAACATGAATTCTGCAGACAGGGTAATAACTAGGCTCCTAAATCAGGACTTGGACTTTTTGCTTTACATATATTACTCAAATTACATGTCAGGAGTTAATATACATTATAAACCAGATGTGCCAGTTACATATTTCTCTCTGGAACAACTTTTAAGTGCCTCCTGAAACTGCTACTTGTGTTAACCACACATTCTTCCTACCCAACTTGGCCCCTGTTGGGGCCACGTTGACAGCAGGAAGGTCAGGGAAGTGTCGGGAAGGATGGGAGGCCTAGAAGGCCTATAAAGTGCCAAAACCTGATTTTTCTCACTTTGGAACCAACCCAGCTATGTTGGGTTCCACAGTTACTTCTTTTTTTGTTTTTTGGAGACAAAGTCTTACTATATTTCCATCAGTAGAGTGCTGTGGCATCATGGCTCACAGCAACCTCAAACTCTTGGGCTTAAGTGATTCTCTTGCCTCAGCCTCCCAAATAGCTGAGACTACAAGCACCTGCCACAATACCTGACTATTTTTTGTTGCAGGTGTTCTTGTTTAGCTGGCCCAGGCTGGGTTTGAACGCACTAGCCTCACTGCATGTGGCTGGTGCTGTAACCACTGTGCTACAGGCACTAAGCCAACCCACATCTACTTCTGTATTTTCCTGCTATGCAGGCTGTGCCTTTCAGCCCAGTATCCCAAGTTCTTAGCTAGGGTCTGGCACATTGTACATGTTCAGAGATGGCAGAGGTGGCAGAGGCTGCTGATTTGCTATTCAAGGTCTCTTCTCTTCTTGTGTCAATTAAGGAACCCTGATGTTGTTTGGGGGTCCAATATATAATAAGGTAAAAATACCCACCATTGCATTTTTCTTTGTGGCTAGGTTATGGGTACAGGAACTAGCTCTGGCCCATGAGATGGAAAAAGAAATATGCTGGGGATTTCTAGAAAACCCTAATATTTCTGGGAACTCCATCCCTTCTCATTTCCTTTTCTCTCTCAGAATGTAACAGTGATGGTCACGGTTGCAGCCATCTTGCAACCATGAGGACAAGCATGAGGACAGGGCCTCCATACTAAGATAAAGGGGTAAAAAGATGAAAGAAGTGGCTGGGCATGGTGCCTCACACCTGTAACCTCAGCACTCTGGGAGGCTGAGGTGAAAGGATTATCTGAGCTCGAGAGTTTGAGACCAGCCCGAGCTAGAGTGAGACCCTCATCTCTGAAAAAAAATAGCCAGGCATTGTGGCAGCCACCTATAGTCTCTGCTACTCTGGAAGGGTGAGATAAGAGAATCACTTGAGCTCAAGAGTTTGAGGTTGCTATGAGCTATGATGCCAGGCACTCTCCTGGAATCCTGGAAGTGACAAAGTGAGACTGTCTCAAAAAAGAAAAAAAAAAAAACAAAACAGAAGGAGTCATGTGGACAGACATATACTGAGCCTTTGTATCAGCCCTGTGTGCCCTACTCCAGACACACTATTTATTTAATTAATTATCTTTTTGTCTCACTTTGTCGCCATTGGTAGAGTGCATCATAGCTCACAGCAACCTCAAACTCTTGGGCTCAAGCAATTTTCTTGTCTCAGCCTCCCAAGTAGTTGATTCTACAAGTGCCCCCCACAATAGGGTGACCAGATGTCCCAATTTTGGCAGGACAGTCCTGCTTTTCAACAATTTGTTCTGTGTCCCGCAGCATTTTTAAAAAGTCCTGATTTTTGGAAAGAATGCACAAACGGGCTGGAGAACAAGAAGAGAATATATGATTTTCGGCTGCCATATGGCTATTTCACCAGAATATGAGTTTTATATTATTTTTGTTAATTATATAATGTTAAACTGTAATAAATAATTGCTGAGAAGTGATTATTGAGAACTGCTTATCAAAGTTTGCGTTGTTGTCAGGCACTGCCTATCCGGTTGCCTGCCCCACGCTCCGCCCCCCCAGCCATGTTGTCCCGCCTTACAGATGTTAAAATCTGGTCACCCTACCCCACAATGACCGGCTATTTTTTAGAGATGGGGGTCTCACTCTTGCTCAGGCTGGTCTTGAACTCATGAGTCTCTCAAATCAACACAAGGAAGGAGAAATAACCTGAGTGGAAATGGTGGGAAATGAGGATATAAGACCCCTGAGAGATCCAAAACACACATCAGACAAGAGATAGGATGGGATCAGGAGGGCTGACGCAGCTGATGGCTGCAGCCAGCCAGCACCAAACTCTGGAAATAGCTTTATTTATACAGTATCTTAACAAGGTTGTATAAATCTTAGCACATGGGGTTGATATCAACCTTAAAGAAGTTGACCTCAAACTGTGTGCTTGCCAATAATAAGAAAGGTATCCATGGGCTATGTGACTTATGGCAGGTGAAAAAAAAGTTATTAAAGGAGGAGAAGTGGTTAGGGGTCACTCCCTGTGTGTTTCCCAGGCTATGGGGGCCCTGCTACTTTATAGCCTATTACCCACACATGAGCTCAAGCAATTCACCTACCTCAGCCTCCTAGAGGTCTAGAATTACAGGTGTGAGGCGCCTGGCCTCAGACATACTATTTAAATGAAATATAAAATAATAAGCTCCTATTTTATTAACCCTGGAGTTATCAGTTATCACAGTCCAAATGCATTTGTTTTCAATGAAGCTGTCAAGCTGTCATCTACAAAGAAGCAATTCTTAGGGCATGCCATCAGTCCTTGACTCTCTTCTTTATAGTGTGCTTGCCACCACATTTCTGCCCATACCCCATTATCAGAGAATTCCCACCACATTTCCACCCTGGGTAGGTGGCAGGCTATGGCCATCACTAATTGAGCCAATGGAATGAACTTGACCGTGGTTTTGTTTGGCTTGTACAGTGCCTTTAGACTTTTTGTCTAAGAGATAGGGTTTCACTATGTCACCCAAGCTGGAGTGCAGTGGCACTTGAACTCATGGGCTCTAGCGATTCTCCCATCTCAGCCTCCTGACTAGCTGGGCCTATAGGTGTGTGCCACTATACTCATTCTATCACCCTGGGTAGAGTGCCAAAGCATCATAGCTCACAGCAACTTCAAACTCTTGGGCTTGAGCAATTCTCTTGCCTCAGCCTCCTGAGTAGCTGGGACTACAGGCATCTGCTACCATGACTGGGTAGTTTTTATATTTTGAATAGAGATAGGATCTCACTTTTTCTCAGGCTGGTCTTGAACTCCCAAGCTCAAGCAATCTATCAGCCTTGGCCTCCCAGAATGCTATGATTACAAGGGTAAACCATGCCTGGCTCTCTACTTTTTTTTTTTTGAGATAGAATCTCAAGCTGTCACCCTGGGTAGAGTGCTGTGGTATCACAGCTCACAGCAACCTCCAACTCTTGGGCTTAAGCAATTCTCTTGCCTCAACCTCCCAAGTAGCTGGGAGGATAGGCACCCACCACAATGCCCAGCTTTTTTTTTTTTTTTTGAGACAGAATCTCACTTGTCACCCTCAGTAGAGTGCCCTGGAGTCATAGCTCACAGCAACTCAAACTCTCGGGCTCAAGCATTTCTCTTGTGTCAGCCTCTTGAGTAGCTGGGATTACAGGCCCCTGACACAATGTCCACCTATTTTTTTTTTTTTTTTTTTTTTTAGAGACAATACCTCACTCTCTAGCTCAAGCTGGTCTCAAACTCGTAAGCTTAGGCGATTTATCCATCTTGGGCTCCCAGAATGCTGGGATTATAGGCATGAGCCACTGCACTCGACTTTTTAAATTTTTTGTAGAGGTGAGGTCTTACCATATTGTCCAGGTTGCTCTTGAACTTCTGGCTTCAGGCAATCCTCCCATCTTGGCCTTCTAAGCACTGGGATTACAGACATGTACCACCGTGCCTGGCTGCTTTCTTAGATTTTTAAAAAACATTGTTTCCCCCAAATATCTGGATATCTGGCTTCTCTTAAAATAGTGGAAAGTCTGGCATCCCTGGCCTCACATTCCACACAGCAGTAAGTGGCTATTGCCAGGAGGCAGCTTCCCCCTCTAGACAGGTGCACACTCTCCCATTTTTTATAGTCCCTTGCCCCAGTGGGTTCTTATACCCGGCTCCCTTTCACTCATTCCTGCTGCAGCCTTGTTCCTGTCGGCATTTGAAGTTGAAGACACCTGCTCTAAATGGTTTCCGTGAGGCTCCTGAATCATGGTGATAACAATGCTGCTGATCAAGACAACAATAGCAACAGTTATCAATGGTTTCTATGGCCCAAGTAGCTTGGTGAGGTCTTTACATACATAGTCATATTTTGTCCTCAAAATAAAAAGAGTCTACTCTTATGCCCATTGTTCGGAGCCCAGAGAGGTATAATAACAAAAAACTCACAAGGGCCAGGCAAGGTGGCTCACACCTGTAATCCTAGCACTCTGGGAGGCCAATGCTGGTGGATTACTTAAGCTCATGAGTTCAAGACAAGCCTGAACAAAAGCAAGACCCTGTCTCTACCTAAAACAGAAAAACTTAGGCAAGAGGATCGCTGGAGCCTGAGTTGGAGGTTGCTATGAGCTATGATGCCATGGCACTTTACCTAGGGTGACAGCTTGAGAGTCTGTCTCAAAAAAACCCCCCCAAAACAAAAAACTCACAGTTGGCAAACTGTATATCCAGGATTTGAATTCAGGCATTCTGCCCTCAAAGTCTGTGCTTTCCAACCTGCAGGCTGTGATGTGTTACCATTAATTAAGATAAACCCCCAGCTGGGGAATAATGTGGTAGGTGTCTCACATAGAGATGGAGAGAGAGAGACTGAGGTACTAGAGTGGGAGGTAGAGGGTGTGGCTGCCTTGGCAGCTGGCTGTTTTCTGTTTCCTTGTGAAATCCAGCTGCAATCCACACTTCGGTTGCAAGGAAACCTTCATTTGGGGTTTACTGACTTTGGTAGATTGAATCAGAAGAAGCTGCAGTGGAAAAGATGCCAGGGAGATTTTGGCATCACTGGGAAACCTGGAGAAACAGATCTGGACACCATAATGGCAGATACCCAGGGCTTATCTAGTAAGGACCCTGATGTCACCAATGCACAGTGGCAGACCCATCAGCTTGCTCCTCTGACACTGATAAAGCTCCACCTCTAGACACTAGGAACTAATCTTGGCCCCTGCTGCCTATGCTGCATCAGAAACAAGATATCGCTGCTTCTAGGGCTCAAGTGGCACCTCACTGGGTCTCTTTGCCGTCCTGCTATCTTTGTGTCCCTGGCTCCTCATTCAAAGTCTAGTTTGTGCCTCTGACCGGCTGACCCTAGATCATATGCCTAAACCCTAGTTGCAAGGGAGGCTGGAGCTCCATTTCCCATAAGACTCATATGATGGAAAATATCTCCAGAAACGAGTATGGGTTTCTGAAGCTGGGAAGCCAAAAGGGACAAATATCCATGAAAACTCACAGGTGTCCCCTTTCCAAAAAGCTAACTCGAGTGATTGTTATCATTCAGAGTTACATCTGGAAAGAAATGACACTCAAATGGAGTGATCAAGGACAGTATTTATAAAGGTACAAGAAGGGTTAGGGGAAGACAAAAGAGATGGTGAAACACCCCAGAGGTTGCAACAGCTGAGGTAGAGACAGCAGGTGCTTTATGTTTCTAGGCTTGAAGGGGAGAGAAGAGTAGGGTGCATATGGGAATGTGGAAAGAGCCAGAGTTATGGAAAGAGTCTTCCATAATGGTTGCAGTCTTGGCCCCAGTGGGGAAGGAGCTGGGGGAATAAATATCCTAATTTCTCTTTCTTTCCATCTTCTAGTCTCCTACAGGTGTCTTCCATGAGGTAAACCCAAGAGGCCAGAGAGTAAAAGATCCTGCTGACATATTCCACAAAAGTGAGCCTCTGAGGCACAGCACCACCTTCAGTGGAGGGGCTGAAGGGTGTATCTGGAGGGCAAAACAGCATAGCCAACAACCCATGCTGTGATTGTGATCTTATCAAAAAGTCACTCCGAATGGGCTTTTCCAGTAAATTGAGGAGCCCTGAAGTTTTGTGGTTCTCTCAGGCTTTCCCTGCTGGCCACTTCTCCTATAACTTCTTTTCTGGCCTGTCCTGCTTGTCCCTGTGTAAGCCTCCATTTGAAGGTCAAAGCTTTCAGTTTTCAAAAAGCAGCGTCTTTTATCTTTTATCCCTGTGTGGCCACAGGGATTTTTGTTTGTTGGCAGGTGAAACCTATTTTCTGTCCAGCTCCCCAAATTCTGATCTGGGGACTCCCCTGGAATTTTGCCATACCAGCAATTTACCTTTTCAAGGCATAACATGTCTTCCCAGGTTTTCAGAACTGCCCTCATGGGGTTATTTCTTTATCCTTTAATGCCTCACTTGATCTTTTTTTCTCTCATGACTTGATCCTCCAGCCAAATTCCATCCCAGCTTCCCATATCCCCCACTGAATGATATCTCTTGAAGACCCAGATCTCAGCCTTTCTCTCTCCAAAGAACTACAAAGAACATCATGTTTCTGCTCTAACTGCAGTTTGGTGACTCTGCTACCAGCAAGGTTTGAAATTGTTCCTGCCTAGATTTCTGATGGGAGAAGCAGTTTCTTCTTATCCTTTTACGTTTGAGTGGATGATCTAGATAAATGAGCAATGAGGCTATGAAGACTAAGCTCAAAGGAGTGACATTTAACATGAGGATCAAATAAAATCTGTACGTAGTTAGGGCAACACATTTAATAAATGTTTAATGTATACATACATAGCAACTGACAATCATGTTATCATAAGCATTAGCATTTTTAGGGAGATGTGGCAGTAGAATGGACTCTGATGTTCCATAAAAGATACCCCGAGGAATGAAGAATTAGTCTACTAGCTGCCAGAAATAGTGTTGAACCCTTTCTTTTTTCTCCTTCCTCCCTTCCTTCCTTCCTTTCTTTTTTGACAGAGTCTCACTCTGTTGCCCCAGGCTAGAGTGCTATAGTATCATCATAGCTCACAGCAACCTCAAACTCTTGGGTTCATGCCATCCTTCTGCCTCACCCTCCCAAATAGTTGGGACTACAGGTGCCTGCCACACTGGCCACCTAGTTTTTCTATTTTTAATTTTTTTTTTTCCCGTAGTTTCTGGCAGTTTCTGGCCCAGGCTGGGTTTGAACCCACCACCTCCAGCATATGGGGCTGATGCCCTACTCCTTGAGCCACTGGTGCCACTCAAGTTTTTCTGTTTTTAGTAGAGACAAGTTCTTGCTCTTGCTCAGGTTGGTCTGAAGCTGCAGAGCTCAAACGATCCTCCTGCCTCAGCTTCCCAGAGTGCTGGGATTACAGGTGTGAGCCATGATGCCCAGTAAGTCCTCTTTGGGAATTTCCTTGCCTGTTGCCTTTTTAGGTCAGTCTGGGGAAATAATTGATCAACTAGGGAGCTTGGAAGCCTGGTCCCTTTCCTCCAAGTCAGGACAACTTTGAAGACCAGTCCCAGCTTCCGAGTATCCCATTGGGTCAGCTTTGTTCTAACATTGTAGTTTAACTTCTCCCTCCATTCCATCTGCTCCTCGCTCCTCTTTTCTACAAGTGTTGGAGCCAAGAGCATGTTGGTAACTTTCTGCACACTAATCTGTCTCAGAATCTGCTTCACAGAAAACCAACCTTCAACCCTCCACTCCTGTCTCCAGGCCCCTTGGAATGTGACTTCGCAGCTTCTCCAATCAAGAGATGGAGTCTATTTTTCACATCTTGAATCTAAGCTGGCCTGTGACTTGCTTTTGTCATCAGAATGAGCAGAAATGACGTTGTACCAGTTCTGAGCCTCTGGAAGTCTTCTGCTCACGTTCTTGGAGCCCTGCTCCTGCCTCAAGAACAAGTAGTTACTATTGCCTGAGCTGACAGTCAACCAACCCCTAGAAGCAGAGCCACCTAGCTGACCACTGTGCCCACCCCGACCTGGCATATTCACTTGTAGGAATTTATAGGGAGCTTGTACACCAGGAAATAAATACACACAAGAATGTTCGCTCCTCAGATTTAATATTTTAAAAAGAGGCCATGCGCAGTGGCTCATGCCTGTAATCCCTGCACTCTGGGAGGCCAAGGTAGGCAGATTGCCTGAGCTCATGAGTTGGAAACCATCCTGAGCTAGAGCAAGACCCCCGTGTCTAAAAATCACCAGGTGTAGGCTGGGTGCTGTGGTTCACGCCCATAATCCCAGCACTTGGGAGGCAGAAGAGAGTGAATTGCCTGAGCTCATAGGTTTGAGACCAGCCTGAGCCAGAGGGAGACCCCCCCCCGACCTGTGTCTAAAAAATAGCCAGGCTTTGTGGTAGGCGCCTGTAGTCCCAGCTGCTTGGGAGGCTGGGGCAAGAGGATCACTTGAACCCAAGAGTTTGAGGTTACTCTAAGCTAAAACAGCACGGCCCTCTACCAAGGGTGACCAAGTAAAATTCTGTCTCAAAAAAAGAAAAAAATAGGGGGCTCCTCTATTTTTCACCTCTTTGTGGGGGGCACCTCTAGTCCCAGCTACTCAGGAGGCAAAAAAATCACTTGAACCCAAGAGTTTGAGGTTGCTGTGAGCTATGACACCATGGCACTCTACCAGAGGCAACATAGTGAGACTCTGTCTCCAAAAAAAAAGTTTGCTGGCTCGGCGCCTGTGGCTCAATCGGCTAAGGTGCCAGCCACGTACACCTAAGGTGGTGGGTTCGAATCCCCAGCCCGGGCCCGCCAAACAACAATGATGGCTGCAACCAAAAAATGGCCGGGCGTTGTGGCGGGCGCCTGT